>QFET01005848.1:0-25424 GCA_003316355.1 Tuber calosporum | reverse complement strand
CAAGGAGGGGTAGTGATAAGCGAAACAAGGAAAGAATAACCAGTTAGGAAGTCATAACCCAGTAGGAAGGGACAACCAAATAGTAGCGCTTATCAGGTATAAACCCAAATAAGTAATAACCAACATCAAGTCCGTAGTAATAGTAGAAACATAGTACGATTCCGTTACAACTTCTTTAGACTGTTATTTGATAATTTCAATTTCATTAAATTCTATTGTTAGTATTGAGATTCATATGATACCTTTATCATAGATCAGATTCATATGCCTTATTTCAAATACTATAAATCCTTTCTCTCAGTAAAGTACACGAACCAGCATCACCTTCAACCTTAATGACAATTCTATACTGGTCGATTATGGACAACAATCAAGAGTCTACAAACAACAATCATCTAGTTCACCTGTCATTCATGGCCAAATTTTTCTTAAATCCCACAACCACTGTAACGGAATCCTACTATGTTTCTACTATTACTACTGACTTGATGTTGGTTATTACTTATTTGGGTTGATACCTGATAAGCGCTACTATTTGGTTGTTCCTTGCTACTTGGTTATGACTTCCTAACTGGTTATTCTTTCCTTGTTTCGCTTATCACTAACACTGCTTGTTTCTACCCATTTGGGTATTGCTATCCTCCTGCTATACCTACTAGATTTGTATAGTAGTTGCAATTTTTTATTCCTTCCTGTTGGATTCCATTACTTGTTTTGTTAGCTCCATCCTGTCGCTTTTAACCCTGTGTTTTCGAATATGGTTATTATGTTATGCTGCCTCTGTTAGCATGTTGTTGGACAGGATGTTTGCCCTTTTGTTTAGTTTTTCCTAGCTACTGTTAGGCACATATGTATGAGGCACTGAATTCAGTACTACATTCATACGAAAAATGCGCTGAAAACCTACTCATACCCCTCCGGCCCTGTTGTTGGGGCCGCACGTCACCTGCGGCACCTACAGCAAAACCGTCCCCTCACCAAATAGCCATAAATTGGCGACCCTCTCTTAACACCATATACATCGTCGTCGTCCATCCAACCAGATGCTGTTCGCAGGGTATATGAAGAGCGAGACTCGACCGTGCCAATGAAACTGGAATCAAGTGCATCGGACCAGTGTCCGTAGAGCTATGACCATTCCCGTATAGCCTTCGCTGGGGGTGGTCAAAGGTGACGGGATGCTCCAAAGGAAATTGAGAATAAGTTAAGTGGGTTCCAGGGAAACACTGAGAATACACTTATACCCTGATTGTAAGCCTAGAAAGGTCCATAGACCTGTCGGAACAATTCGATAAGGAGAGGCAGAGCCAAAACAATATGGTATTGGACTGATCGTAGGCTCCAGTCGTCCTGAAAGCCGTCTGCAAGCTGCCGGTAGTATTGGGAGGAAGCAGATTGGTCTACAACCATGCTGGCTACTTGGTGTTCTAAGAAACCATTGGTAGATTCCATGATGGACTGCCTGGTTTAAACGGCGGAAGAAGGAACAGCGTCTCAGACTGATAAGGGTACCACACCCTCAGAGAAAGCTGAGCTCTGATGTGTCCGTAAGCCGTGGGGGGAACCATATTCTCAGGGTTAAATCGCCTTTGCACTTGGATCATCAAAGATAGTTTGTGAGAGAAAGTACATAGTTGTATAGAAAGTAGTTGTAGTCCGCGAACACTCAGACGTGGGATATCAATATCGAAGTGCCTCCCGAGCTTTAGCCATCATCAAGCAACGGAGAAGAGATCTTATCAATATCCTAAGTTTTACTCCAAAATCTTTACCTATTAGCCTTCCTAGACAATATCCGTTTACGAAGAGAGATTTAAGCCTAGTTCGATTCGCTTGCCCCTAGAATCGACTACCCTTAACAGTATATTGATATTTCTCCTTGTTACCAAGGCTCTTTACATGACTACCGGACACCTCCAAGTCATACCTCAGGAATCACATAAGCTCATAGTTGATTCCACACACCTCGACGAGCTTCTGCTCGAACCACGTCGATCAAATTACATCTCCTCATTTGAAGAAATCTTTGAAAACTCCCTTGCGGATATTCAAATCTATATACCTCAGGAACCCTCCTGGTTCACTGATCCATCTCTTATCCCTACCGATTCTGATTTTCAAGAAACCTACGAACACTTCTACGGTCCTACCTTCCTGTGGAAACTGTTCCAAGACCATGATACTGAAGAAGAAGGAACCTCCAGTCCCTTCAGCTTTGCCTCCCCCTCCTTCACCCCATCTCTTTGGAGACTAGGAAAACATCCGGAGTCCCAATAAAACAGGATGGCCCGACAATTGACTGTCGATATGGATAAAGCTATGTCGGCCATAGAAGAAGTCTCTCTGGTTGGAAGCGACCATGCACCTGGACGCTCCAGGTCACCTTTGGCACTCCACCACCTTTCACAGCCAAGTGGAGTCAGAAAATCAGCCCCAGGAACTCGATAAAGCACCCCCCGTCCCCCTGACGCCAGAAATCCAGCTATGGAAAGATTATCAGAACTTATAGGCCAGGCAATGAGCTACTTCGACCGTACCCTCCAGGAATCAGTTGATATACAACATCTGGCATACCGTGAACTATCTGGTCAAGCTCAGGATCAGGCAAATCAACTCCAGCACCATGCTCAACGGATAACCTGTGGGGAACAGATCATTGGCGAACAGTTGAAACAGGTCAATTCTGGACTTGAAATGTTAGCAACTGAAACCGCCGCACTTCAAGATGCAACCACCAAACGGTTGGAGGCAAAGTTGCGGGTGCAGGAAGAACGGGCTGCATACCATGAAGCGGTAAGTACCCAACTTCATGCAAATATTGGGGCAACAGAACAAGAGTCGCTTGATCGAGACTGCCAGCTAGAACAGGCCTTGGCTAGGCAAAAAGCAGAACTCCTCCAAAGACAAGTGGCCGCACAAAAAGAACATGAGCGGACCAGAGAGGAGTTACGAGAACTGCACCAACGCCTTGAACATGAACGGTCAGAAAGAGAGGCCTATGTCATCAGGCAGAATGCCGCATCCAAGCAACTAAATCGCATGTTGACTCGGATGAATGAAACTTTGGTGCAACTACAAGTTGCGAGGAACCCACCTAGCGTGTGGGAAACAGTTGCACCACAGCCGGTGGAAAATCCGGGATTGGAAAAACGAACCACGGCCGATGGCGGAGAAGAGTTCCGGTTCATTCCCCGAGGAGACAAGGGAAAGGCCGTGGATTGTGGGGATGGAAATGGAAATGGCGGAGAGGAACCACCACCACCCCCCCCAGCGAATGCACCCAACCCAGGAGATGATGACTCTGGGTCTGAAGACGGAGGTGGCCCCTCACAACAAGGTGGTGAGCCATCACGAAGACACTTGCCTGGCCGTAAGTTCAAATCCGAAGCGGACGCATGGGTCGACCAACTAGGGCAAGCACTGTCCAGAACCAACCGCCGACAAGCGGATCCTGCGTTCAAATTCGAAAACAAGCCAACTCAGGATGTGAGAGTATGGCTACAAAATTGCGAGGACTACTTTGGGAGAAATCTATGGCAATGGGAAAACGATGAAGAACGCATCAAGTATGCGTTAGGAAGAATGGAAGGAACAGAGGTGGCTCCTTTCTCGATAACTTATCGAAAGAAAATGACTGGAGACCGCGGATTCCACAAACATGAGGGTTATGATTTCTGGATCACTTTCCGGGCCGAAGTGACAGAACGATTCTCGGTACTGCACAAGGCACAAAAAGCCTTAGCCGAAATGGAGAAGGTTAGGTATACAGGGGATATAGAGAAGTATCTCCTTACTATGGAAAACCACAATATCGAGGCAGAAGTATCCGGTATCGCTTGGAGAACCATAATTCAGTGGCAACTTCCTATCGAGGCCATGCGTACGCTATCACATGAAAATCATGACTTGGATAGCGAATGGATCAAGGTAGTCTGCAGGGTCACCAAAGTGGAAGAATCGTTCAAGGAACAACAAGGGCTATTCAGAAAAAATTACCAGGGAAAAAGTGACTCCCAGAAAAGAAAACGGGAGGAGGAATCCAAACCTAGCAAGACCACTGCTGCGAATAAAAAACGGAAAACCTATACGGCAGCAGAAAAGGCTGCCTACAAATTGAAAAAACAAGCGGGAAAAGGGAAAAAAGCCCCCGTTGAAGGAAAGGTTGAGCATACAAATTGGGTTGAAGCTCATAAAGGAATCCCTAAGGACAAAATTGAAGAACGAAAGAAAGCCAACCAATGCACCCGTTGCACGTTGGCCAACCATACTTGGAAGTTCTGCAGGAAACAGGCCCAAGTATCGGTTATAAGGCAGAAAAGGGGAATTTTCAAACCCCAATATCGACGACCCCAAATAACAAAGGGCCAACCAGAACCTACGACTAGGGTGAACCAAGTCAACCAGCCCAGGATTTGGGAACTAGACGGCATAGATGAAACTTAAAAAAGGTTTTCAGGCACCGGCAGCGACGGCGACTGGGTACTCGGTTATGGACCCCTTACTCAAACCAAAATCAACAAGGGGGTTTGACCTCTGCAAGGTCCTACTAGCAGGTATTATGCGTTCTCTGTGGGAAACTCAAAACCAAAGCGACAGTCACGAAAAGCAATCCAGACCTACGGGAGTATCGCAAACCTAAGAATGACAGGCGAGCAAGAAGCGATTAACTTGGACGGCGGCTCGTGGTAGTCCGGGACTAACTCTGGGAACCTGAAACTCAAAAAGAAGAAAGCGGGGCGCCACATTTGGTGTATATCGGACCTCAGTACGGAAGACGGTCAACTAATCCCGCATCCTTATAAAGCCCTAAATCCTTACAAGATATCCAAGGAAGAGTGGACAGACCAGCGCTGACTAGAAGCTTCTTAAGAATGACAAGGGGAAATTAGTCTAGCCTGGATTGTGAAAATCTTCCGGGAACAAAATATATATCAGGTCGGCTGGACAACGGAATAGTTGGAGAAACGGAACAGGACCCCGGACATCAAGAAAAATGAAGTGGAAGGGGATGAGTAACTACGGCTACCTAGTTCACACGCTAAATGGAGCAGGGTAACTCCCTCCCGAACCTGGACTCCGGCTTTGTGGACAAGCTTGGCACGATAGACTCAGGGGGTAAACGAGTCGATGCGTGAAGAATCCCAGGAGCCCAAATACGCTGATACAGTCAAAAAGATACCAGTACATCTCCAGTGAAGACAAAAGCGTTGGCTTAGAAGGGCAAATGGCAGGTGTATGGGAACCCTTAGGCAAGGGGTAAAGACCACTAGTAGTTGGCTGCCCAGTACACCAAAGACAGAGATTTTAGTTTGTCTGAGGAGGCTAATAGCCGAAACTGTGCGGGCATGGAAACAAACACCCTAAGTTACCACAACAACAAAAATGTCATCCAAAAGACTTGCACAGGTCCCTAGCGGCCCTAATAAAAGATATAAAACCGAAGCACCTGCCCTGCCATATTATTCATGCCCAGAAGGCCGGGCAACCATCGAAGCAAATGGAGAATGGATCCCGATCCGTGTTTTATTAGACTCAGGGTCTAATATATTCCTAATTAACCAAGAACTGGTTAATAAACATCGCTTACCATACCACACCCGCACAAATAGCTTGGACATTTACACCTTTGAAGCAACCACAGCAGCAAATGGGGGAAAACACTACACACATCCTATTCTTTTAGAGATCGGAAGAAATGCACACCGATCTCACATTTCTTGTGAAATTGCCAATGCTGGCAAATATGACCTAATCATCCCATTCGGATGGTGGCATACAGAACATCCCATAAGACACATTGAGGATGCGCAAAAATAGATATTTAAAGACGAGAAATGCCAAAGTCATGATAATGATAAAGGCATAGACTTGACATTTGAATGGGACGAAACCGTGGCATACGACCCTGAAGCACGATACATTGGAAGAATCGAAATAGCACCCACTCCAGAGTCAAAAGAAATTCTGCAAATACCTCTGGAATTCCAGGAATTCAAGAGGGTTTTTGCACCAGAAACAGCAGAGAAAGTAGCAGGAAGAAGATTGTTTGACCATGCCATTGACTTGATACCTGGCGCGGTACCGCCATGGGGCCCGATATATCCTATGTCTGCCCATCAGTTGGATTTGCTTAGCAAATACCTGCAGAAAATGCAGGATCAAGGGAAAATGGTGGAAAGCAAATCTCCTGCTGGGGCTTCAATCTTATTTGTCCCTAAACCTGATGGTTAAATGAGGCTATGTGTGGACTACCGGCGGTTGAATAAGCTAACAGTAGCCAACAAATATCCGCTAACCCTAATGAGCGAGCTCCGCGACTGTGTGGCAGGGGCTCAAATATTCACTAAGCTCGACTTAAAAGATGGCTATCATCTCCTAAGAATAAAGGAAGGAGATGAGTGGAAAACAGCTTTCCGGACCCGATACGGCCACTTTGAATAAAAATTAATGCCATTCGGACTGGTAAACGCGCCTGGCATATTCCAGGCCATGATGAACAAAATTCTACGCGAATTCTTAGATCATGGAGTGGTGGTCTACCTAGACGACATCCTAATTTACTCCAAGACCGAGAAAGAACACATTGACTTGGTCAAAAAGGTACTCTCTCGCTTGGAGGAATATGATCTAGCGGTATCGACCACCAAGTCAGTTTTTCATGTCGATACAGTGCAATTTTTGGGGTATATTGTGGCAATTGATGGAGTCACCATGAGTGAAAGAAAGATTGAAAGCATAAAAAATTGGAAGGCACCAAGGTCGGTCAAGGAGGTGCAAATATTCATTGTTTTGCCAATTTTTACCGACGTTTCATTAAGGATTTCTCCAAAATCTGCAAACCAATAACTGAAACGTTGAAGGGCGACCCCAGAAAATTCAGCTGGGGGCTGAAACAAGACGGGGCATTTCAAGAACTTAAGAAAAGATTCATCTCCGTCCCTATACTCTGTTATATCTACCCTGACAGAGAAACAATTGTGGAAACAGATGCTAGCGATTTTGCGCTATGATGTGTCCTCCCCCAGTTTAAAGACAAAAAGCTACATCCGGTGGCATTCAACTCACGGAAGCTGAGCCCAGGAGAGCGAAATTATGAGATCCATGATAAGGAACTATTGGCGATTCTGGAAGCATTTAAAGAGTGGAAACAGTACCTGGTCGGAACAGAAAAACCAGTGAGTGTGTACACTGATCACCAGAATCTACAGAACTTCCTTACAACTAAGGTATGGAATCCAAGGCAAATACGATAGGCTCAGCAACTAGCGAACTACAATTTCAAGATTGTCTACCTACCGGGAAAGCGAGGCGGAAAGCCAGATGCCCTAAGCCGATGGCCGGAGTACCGTCCGGAGGAGGGAGCTGCGCATAGCAAACAGTCAATACTCTAGCCTTCTCACTTCCAAATCACACTGGTGCACTTAAATCAGCTAGAAAGGGAGGAAAGAATAATTGGCACAGAGTCTACTGATTTCTTGCGAATAAAATTGCTCTCTCCAAAAGCACAAATGCCTACCAAAGGGTCCCGACTCACAGCCGGACATGACCTGTATGCACTCGAGGACTTTATAATTCCGGCCAAAGGACAAAGGTTGGTGGAAACGGGAATTTCTATCGGATTACCAAAAGGAACCTATGCACGGTTGGCACCACGTAGTGGAATGGCCGTTAAATTTGGGATCAGTATTGACGGAGGAGTAATCGACGCTGATTACACTGGAGAAGTCAAGGTTATTATAATGAATCATGGAAACTAAGATTACCAGGTTCGCAAAGGGGACCGAATGGCACAAATGATCATTGAGAACATACACATAGCCGAAGCAATAGAAGTTGGCAGACTAGCAGAAACTGCAAGAGGCAAGAGCGGATTTGGAAGTACGGATGTATCACCCAGACGATCAGCTGCATCAAAGATTCAGGTAGTGGTTGCATACTTGCAAGCGGACCAGGCCGAAAATGAGTTTCTTGATGAAATGGACCTTCAAGCAAGACAAGACAAAGGGATACTCCTAATGTCTAATGTGATAATGTCCAAGGTCGACATTAGGAAATATGACAAAACCTTATTAAAAACCATCAAAGAGGCAGGCCAGGACGATCAAGACTTGCAGGAACACAAGCAGGAACTGGAAACGTTAACAAATCAGGGCAAACCATTACCAGGTCACTTGGCAGTAACTGACGGACTGATATACTATAAGAATTGCTTATACATTCCAGACAATGAACAGCTGCAGACAACTATAGCCAAAGGTTGCCACGACTCCAAAGTAGCAGGACACTTTGGACAGGAGAAGACTCTGGAAATTATTACCAGAGACTTTTATTGGAGAGGGCTGACAGCGTGGATAAATGACTATGTACGGTCATGCGATGAATGTCAACATAATTAATCCCCACGACATGCTCGGTTCGGTCTGCTGCAGCCTGTGTAAGTCCCGTTTGCAGCATGGTCATCCATATCGACCGACTTCATCACACAACTACCAGAATCACAAGGAAGAACACAAATTATGGTAGTAGTGGATCGGTTTACAAAAATAGCTCACTTCATAGGTCTGGAAAGTAATGCAACTGCAAAGGCGGTTGCAAACGCATTCTTGAGGGAAGTCTGGAAGCTACATGGTCTTCTGGCAGAAATCATATCTGACATGAATGCAAAATTCTCAGGGAAATTCTGGGAATCCCTATGCAAAATGCTGGGTATAAAACGAAAGATGTCAACAGCGTACCACTCCCAAACTGACGGACAAACTGAAAGGACCAACCAAGTGCTGGAAGGATACCTTTGGAACTTTGTTAATTATGATCAAACGGACTGGTACCAGTTGCTCCCACTAGCCGAGCATGCCTACAACAATTCGGTAACAAATCCTTATGGCATGTCACCCTTCTACGCAAACTATGGATTCCACCCACAAACAGAATGGATGAAGGAATGCGAAGCCCAAAATCCATACGCCCAGCTATATGCACACTGGATGCAAACAATACACCAACAGGCCAGAGAAGCATTGGAACAAACACGGGAAAATATGAGCAAATATTACAACCGGAAGGCTAAGCAGCAACCAGACATCAATGTCGGAGACCTGGTCATGTTAAATGCAAAAAACATACGTACCAAGCGACCCTCGAAGAAGCTTAGCCCCAAGCTGTACATCCCGTTTAAGATATTGGACAAAAGGGGAGAACGTGCCTACAAACTCGAAATATCACCAATGTGGAAAATCCACCCGATATTTCATGTATCACTGTTGGAACCCTATCGAACATCCAATAGACCAGCAAGGGAACAGCCTCCCCACGAGCCTGAAGAAATCGATTCAGATCTTGAATGGGAAATTGAAGGAATCGTGAAGAGTGAAATAATCTCAAATACCCGGTACGTGGGGGGTCGGAACCGACAAATGCGTGAGTTACGGTATTTTGTGAAGTGGACTGGGTGTTCTGAAGATGAAAATACTTGGGAATCACCAGACCACTTAGAGCATGTACAAGAATTGGTGGAGGCATTTCATAGGGAGAATCCGGATATGCCAAAGTGGGCAGATGTTGAATGACAAGGAAAAGGTTTTCCTAGCGTGGCCAAGCAAACGCGTTAGGTTTTTTTACCCTACCAAGTCGAGTTCAAAAAGTGGGAGTTTATTTTATTTTAAGTTTTAAATTTTGTTGTTTTATTTTGGATAAAAAGGAAAAGCGAAAAGAGGGTAACACCTACAAAAGCGATTCGAGACGAACCTTCAGAGGAGGGAGCTCATGTTAGGCACATGTGTATGAGGCACTGAATTCAGTACTGCATTCATACGAAAAATGCGCTGAAAACCTACTAATACCCCTCCGGCCCCGTTGTTGGGCCCGCACGTCACCTGCGGCACCTACGGCAAAAACGTCCCCTCACCAAAAAGCCATAAATTGGCGCCCCCTTCATAACACCATATACGTTGTCGCCGTCCGTCCGACCGGATACTGTAAGCAGGGTATATGAAGAGCGAGACTTGACCGTGCCAATGAAACTTGAATCAAGTGCATCGGACCAGTGTCCGCAGAGTTATGACCATTCCTGTATAGCCTTCGCTGTGGGTGGTCAAAGGTGACGGGACGCTCTGAACGTAATTGAGAATAAGTTAAGTGAGTTTCAGGGAAACACTGAGAACACACTTAGACCCTGATTGTAAGCCTAGAAAGGTCCATAGACCTGTCGGAACAATTCGATAAGGAGAGGCAGAGCCAAAACAATATGGTATTGGACTGATCGTAGGCTCCAGTCATCCGGAAAGCCGTCTGTAAGCTGCCAGTAGTATTGGGAGGAAGCAGATTGGTCGACAACCATGCTGGCCACTTGGTGTTCTAAGAAACCATTGGTAGATTCCATGATGGACTGCCTGGTTTAAATGGCGGAAGAAGGAACAGTGTCTCAGTCTGATAAGGGTACCACACCCTCAGAGAAAGCTGAGCTCTGATGTGTCCGTGAGCCGTGGGGGGAACCATATTCTCAGGGTTAAATCGCCTTTGCACTTGGATTATCAAAGATAGTTTGTGAGAGAAAGTACATAGTTGTATAGAAAGTAGTTGTAGTCTGCGAACACTCAGACACGGGATATAAATATCGAAGTGCCTCCCGAGCTTTAGCCATCATCAAGCAAGGGAGAAGAGATCTTATCAATATCATAAGTTTTACTTAAAAATCTTTACCTACGAGCCTTCCTAGACAATATCTGTTTACGAAGAAAGATTTAAGCCTAGTTCGATTCGCTTGCCCTTAGAATCGACTACCCTTAACAGCTACAATCTTTTGTATTTAAAGAGTCTGCAATCCCTTAAGGATTCGGACTCGCAATCCTCATAGGACTATCATCTTTAATACTACAAGTTGAACTGTCACTCTATTAGTTCCATACCTTTTACCTTGTCTATTGAAGACCTATCCATTGACGATTCTTCCCCTATCCTAATAGTATCTTCAGAGTCCACTTGGGATTCTCGAGATACTTGGGAGCAGGTTACATTTTTTGACCTAGACTCATGCATACCTTTGATATTCGGCAGAGGACTGATTACCCTTTGCCTACCTTGACCCTGCAGTACTAGTACACCTACCTGTTTTCCAAGAAGGCCTTGAGCGGACTCCTGGCGAGACCAGCTCACCCTAGCTAGCAACCATTTCAGTTCCAAGAGATACTAGAAGGTACTTCACAAGAGGATCGATAGCATCCTCCTCAGGACCCCAAAGTCAAGCGCCATTACCCCCACCTGCACCACTATCTGAGGATTCAGAACTATCTTCAGTACATAGCAGTAGCTGCGAAGAAGAGGACCAGGACCAAGCCCAAGCTCCACACCAAGACCAAGACCAGGTCCAAGCCCAGTCCAAGAACAACTCCAAGAACAAGTCCAAGAACAGCTCCACCAAGAAGTCCAATCCAAAAAGGAACCAAGCTCAGAATCAGAATCAGATTCTGGTCCAGAGGACACTCCAGGACCATCACCCCCAGCTTCGCCACCTAGACAACCAAGTCTACCAAGGGAATCCAGAGAACCAAGCACTGCACCCGAGAATTTACCTAGTCTACCAAGAGCACCTAGTCCACCAAGTCCACTATGCAATCCAAGCCCTGCATCCATCACCATGTCAGTCCCCCCAGACGGAAATAATCGTCCTAACTGGCCTGCACCATTTACATTCACAGGAGAAGGAAAAGATCAAGACCCATTGAGACTCATTGAAAATCAACTCATAGTTCAACACAGTCCATCGATACATCACCAGCTATGGCATAACTGACAATGCCTCTGAAGCCCGGCAATACAATGGAGCCTATTGCAGAGAGAAAGCCCTCGATAAATTCACCCAAATAGCAGCATCCCAAGGAGACCGCACAGTTGCTGGACTCAAACAGAAATTCGAGGCCTACTTTCTTCCTTCCACATCCACTGATCCCATCTATGAACAGTGGCTACAAGTCAAGCAAACTAACAGCAGAAAAACAGTACAGATTACCGATACTGTAATCAGACTTGAAACCTTAAGAGACAGTCTCCCCCCAGGAACAACTTCGGACAATTCAGCGAAGCCTTAACTACTAAATGCCATGGATATCAAACTCAAGTGAGAAGTGAAACTACATATCACTTCAGACACCTCCTTTGACCAGGTAGTGGAGATAGCTGAAACGCGAGATGCAATTGCCCACTCTACAGGAGTCTATCGAAATCGTCAAGGAAATGTAACCTCTAAGCAGTTTCCCAACAAGCACCCAAGCGCACCCAGAATAACACCCAGCGAAATCAACCAAGGTTCTCCAATAATACCTCCCAGCATCCAAGAGTATACCAGGCTGAGAAGGACCGGCGTAGAAGAGAAAATGACAGTTACTATTGTAGAAAACATGGATACTACTCTAATAACTGCATTGAGAAGAAGAAGCATAGGAGCACCCAGCGGCGAGGTAATGGAGGCCCTGACGGATCCAAGATACCCTAAAATGTCAGGAGAACAAACCACACTCCGGAAGACGATTCCAATGCAAAGGAATCAGTCACAGTTACCACAAACCATGCAGGACCTAGTGGAACTCAATCCCAAGCCCTCGAAGCATACATCACAGTCAATGGTCACAAAGCAAAGGCCCTATTCGATACAGGAACCACAGGAGACAACTTGATCTCATGAAAGTTTGTCACTACCCACCAAACCCCTACCAGAGACCTCGAGACTCCTATCAACCTAGGAATGGCAGTGAAAGGATCACACTCAGCAATCAACTATGTTGCAAAGCCTGTCATACAGATTGACAAGGAAAGCGGCGATATTTCTGAAGCCCTAGTCTGTTCCCTGGATAACTATGATATTTTCCTAGGAATGCCCTGCCTTACTGCACACCATGCTGTAATAGATTGCGGAAAATCTATTATCACCTTCCCTGACAAAGGAATCACCTTGACCTGCAAGAAAGCAACTCATGCATGATTTTCAGCCATGAATGAAGCAGATGCGCCAGACTTCATTTCCGAGTTTCCTACGGTATTCCCTAGCAAGAAAACAGTGGAATTACCACCCTTAAGAGATGTCAACCACCACATCCAGCTTTAAGACTCAATTTCGGACCATAATCCGAGATTCTTCACATTCCCTGATAAGATCATGCCAGCATAGAGAGCATTAATCTAAGACTGGAAAGCCAAAGGAATCATTTACCCAAGCGAGACACACAACCCAGTCAACATATTCCCAGAGCTGGAATCCAATCGCGAAATAAGACTGCTTGCAGACCTTGTACCCAGGAATGAGATTACTATCAAGGACCATGGAGTGATTCCCAACCAAGCTATGATACTCAGAACTGTAGCCAGAGAAAGGTTCACATCCACCATAGACCTAACAAATTGGTACTTCCAAATTCGAGTTCTCCACAGCGATGAGAAATACAATGCTATCAAGTGACCCTTTAGATCCTTTGCATGCAGAGTTAGGCTACAAGGAGATGCCAACGCCCCTGCTACGGCTATGAGAGTTATAGAGTTTGTCCAAGATGGATTTATTGGAATATTCGTTTCGGCATACGTGGATGATATTACCATCTACTTAGAAACAGTTGAGGACCACATTTCGCACACCAGATTAGTCTTGGGAAGACTGAAGCAGTACCAGATCAAAGTATCGCCAGCCAGGTGCAAATTCTTCGCCACCAAGCTCTCACTCCTTGGATATATTATAGATGAGAGAGGAATTCATGTAAACCCTGAAAAAGGTTCGATCTATCCAAGACTGGCCTACACCAAAATCAAAAAAGGATGTTCAGACCTTTATTGGAGTTGTGATATATCATGCACAGTTCCTTCCACACCTTGCCTCCACCACTGGTACCCTCTCGGACCTAATTTCCCAAGATGTATTTGAATGGCGACCCCTGCAAGAGGAAGCCTTCAAACCGGTTAAGCGCCTGGCCAAGGAGCTTATTCCGCACTGCTCCATCTCCTATAAGACATCAGCTGATCCAATATACCTCATTATAGACGCTTCTAAGGTTGGATCAGGTGCATGGGTTGGCCAAGGACCCTCCCATGAGAAAGCATACCCTACAGCATTCCACTGCAGAAAGTTTGCAACAAGTCAGCTGCACTACCCTGTCCATGAACTGGAACTTTTGGCAATTGTGGATGCCATTGAGGCATTCCATCAGATTGGATATGGCACCAAGTTCACTGTTGTGTCAGACAACAAGGCACTATCCCTTTCCCTGAAGCAGACTAACCTACCTTACCGCCAAACTAGATGGCGCATGTTCCTGCAATCTTATGATTTCGATATCATACACAGATCTGGCAAAGATAATGTCCTTGCAGATGCACTATCAATGATCTATGAAGACACCCTAGCTGAAGAAGACCAAATAATCGAAGACCCTACAGAAAAGAAGCCTATAAAGACCCCCTCCTCTGCCATGAACAGTGTATCAGACACTACCTCAACTTTCCCTATGCCCTAGACCCTTCTTCTGCCCTAACTCTTCAAGTACCCTCTCGCATTCTTATCCCTAAACACCACTACATGTGGAACTCATACCATGGCACCAGCTGAAACCGCTCCAGCTACCAAGAATCGAGTCACTGCTCACATTCTGTTGAACAAGCCATTGACAAAGCAGCCGATACCCTCGAGCTTGCAACCAATGTCATTCAAGGTTGTGATATCATTAAGACCTCGTCCTATCTCAGCAACCCTTAAGAGTCATCCCATGTTACAGTACTTATTAAGCGAGCTAAAGCTCAACTGTCTGGCCTTGCGGCAAGAATTAACAATACTCCAAGAGATATGGACCAACCACAGCATCCAGATACTATCACAAACTGCTTTAAACGAATCCATGATTCTATCACACAAGTGGAATCCCTAGCAGTCACTACCTCCGGAAATTTCGCCCCCTGCAGCACACCTACTAAACCTGACCTTCAGCCCACACCATTCCCTCCTCGACCCCTAGTCAATGAACTGGACTGATTTCTTGAATCTAATAGACTCAGAGCCATGCACTAAACTGCCTGTGTCTGGGACGAATGCCAACCCCACATAAATGGAAAGAATACAGGATACTTTCCCTCAGGATCTCGCGATATTCCAGGACCATTGCCTCTTTACTCTTCCTCCAACTTAGTCTCCCCTTACTATCCCAAGCGCAGAGATGAGCACAGATAGGCTGTCCCTCCTCCCCTCCCCGATGATGATGGCTACCCAGTCTTTCATACAAATATTGATAAGGGGAAAGAAAGAGAAATACCGGATATCGACCAAGGATGGGACCTACCTACCTCAGAAGCACCTGCCGATTCTGAGGACTGCTTCTTTGATCAGCCCTCTTCTCAGCATGACCTTCGCGCTTTTCAGCTTACCAACTATATGAAAGGAAAATAGTACTCTAGCATTCGAAATGATATCAGAATAACTATCTCCTTGAGGTAGTTACTAAGCCTATCGACCACCCTGACTGGCTCTTATAGGATGGAGTTCTCGTCAGAAAGGGGAAGGATGACACTAGAGACTGTCCTAGTGTCCCCTATGAAGCAAACTATTAAGGTGCTAAGATCAGAAGCGAAATTGTGTGCATTACCCATGAACAAATAGCACATATGGGTTGGCAGAAATGTTTTGATTATGCTTCAAGACACTTTTACTGGCTCTCCATGAGGAACGATATCAAAGACTATATCCGCAGATGCCACCTATGCCAGCTCAACAAGCAACCTACCACTGTCCCTGAAGGATTAGTCACCCCCCTCCCTGTCCCCAGGCAGCCATTCTCGTCAATTGCAATTGACTTTGCTGGACCCTTCCCTAGCGATTCCAAGCTTGAACTCATCATGGTTGTCTTAGACCGATTCAGTGGCTTTACCTACCTCTTACCAGTCTTCCAGAACCTCACCGCAATCGAAACAGCACACACCCTTATTGAGTGAGTTTTCATCATCCATGGTTTCCCTACCTCCTTAGTCTCTGACAGAGACCCTAAGTTTACCTCACGCTTTTGGACACTTCTTATGGC
Source organism: Tuber calosporum (assembly GCA_003316355.1). Taxonomy (NCBI): domain Eukaryota; kingdom Fungi; phylum Ascomycota; class Pezizomycetes; order Pezizales; family Tuberaceae; genus Tuber; species Tuber calosporum. The sequence continues at coordinate 9,381 of QFET01005848.1, read as the reverse complement.
GAACCTTAATGTTGATCTCAACATGGCTACAGCTTACCATCCCCAAACCAATGGACAGACTGAGCGCTGAATCAGAACTGTTCACCAATGCCATAGGAACTATGTCAACCCTAAAGGAACCAAGTGGGTTCGCCACCTATCTCATATCTAGACTGCAATCAATGCAGGTCCTAGCGATAGCACAGAACTCTCCCCCTTCGAAATCACCTTTGGCAGACTACCAAACCTCCTCCCTAGCGTCAGAGTTCTCCCTACTTCAGTACCAGCAGGAGACGAGATTGCTTCCCAGATCATGAAGAATCAACAACTTGCCAGAGATGCACTCAAGAAGGCCAGAGCACGCCAAACTACCTATAGCGAAAACAGAAGAAATGATGGACCCCCAATCATCCCTAACGAAACTGAAGTTATCCTCAAGACAGCACCCTATGTCTATAAGGTATGACGAAATCACAAGCTAGTTGGACCATAGTTAGGACCCTTCTCAGTGAGCGAAGGACCTGACAGACAACACAATTACAAACTCATACTGCCTCCAGTGATGGCAGGAATCCACCCATGGATCCATCATATCCATCTTCGCATTTACCTAAGATCCAACCCCTTCACCTTCCCAGGAACACCTGAACCCATATCCAAAAAGCCTGTCACCATCGATGCCAGTGGACAAGAGCAATGGGAAATTGAAAAGATACTCAATGATTGAATCTATCGCAGAGAGAGACAGTTCTTGATCCATTGGAGGGCTATGACGAAATCGAAGCAACATTGGAACCCATCTATAACCTTCATGGTGCCAGTGCCCTCATCAGATCCTACTGGTTCGATACCTACAATGAATCTATACCTTACAGACTCCCTTGGTCCCTTGGCGAGACATTCTCTGCCTGGACACTTCAGAAACCAGCCTATGCCCCCCTGTCACCTGAGCTTAACCCTGACGAATTTTGGAAACCCCTTCAAGACTCCGACTACTCAGAATCCGATACCAGCACAACTCTCTCCACCTTGGATGAATCTGAGATGGAAAGCTAACTGCTTTATGGTATTGTCATCGCTACTATGGGGCTTATAAAGGTGTAAGGACCTGACACCAGTAATAGATATATGTTTACTGATTAAGTTATATATTTTGAAATTGAGTGGAATGCTCCAAAGGCGGGTTGGTCATTAAGCCCTTTAGGATATTCCTTTTTGTTTGGTTTGTTTTATTTCTTTTAAGGAGAATGTAACGGAATCCTGCTATGTTTCTACTATACTACTGACTTGGTGTTGGTTATTACTTACTTGGGTTGATATCTGATAAGCGCTCCTATTTGGTTGTTCCTTCCTACTGGTTATGACTTCCTAACTGGTTATTCTTCCTTGTTTCACTTATCACAACCCCTCCTTGTTTCTACCCATTTGGGTATCGCTATCCTCCTTCTATACCTACTGGATTTGTATAGTAGTAGCGATTTTTTGTTCCTTCCTGTTTGGATTCCGTTTCTTGTTTTGTTAGCTCTATCCTGTTCCTTTTGACCCTCTGTTTTCGAATATGGTTATTTTGTTATGCTGCCTCTGTTAGCATATTGTTGGACAGGATGTTTGCGCTTTTGTTTAGCTTTTCCTAGCTACAATCTTTTGTATTTAAAGAGCCTGCAATCCCTTAAGGATTCGGACTCTCAAGCCTTACAGGACTATCATCTTTAATACTACAAGTTGAACGGTCGGTTACTCTATTGGTTCCATACCTTTTACTTTGTCTATTGAAGACCTATCCATCGATGCTTCCCCCCCTATCCTAATAGTATCTTCAGACTCCCCTTGGGATTCTCGAGATACTTGGGAGTAGGTTACAACCACTCTTGCAGCAGTAACTAGTGGACAATATGATATCACTGAATGCTAAATATTGGTACTTAGAGGAGCAGCATATATAGAGAAACTCCTTACAAATACAAGTAACCAGTAGTGAATTAAGAAAATCTTACTCATGTCATGAACACTATACTTTGAACTGTGAAAATGGTAGAAGCGGAGTGACTACAGTAATTATAGAAATTTGATAAGTGTAACAGGCGCAAGCTGTATGAAAGGTTATACAATAGAGCCTAAGTGGTAGCCTGCTTTCGCTCTGGTGTTTAAGGGAGACCTGCTGAGAGGCGAAGACAAGCTGAGTACAATAGAATTGTTTATAGAGTAAAGGGGAACAATAGGATCTCTGTTCAACCTATGAATTCACTGTCTGGGTATCTGTCTGAAGTCTGATATCTCCTGCTAGTCATGGGACTACTCTTAAATACATGAAATCTTTTCTGCAAGATTTGAGGTTCGGGAAACCCACCTCCACTATCAGTACCAGTGATTGTAGAGCTATGGGAATCCTGTGGCCCTGCCGGAGATGTGGAAAGCCTGGGGCTTTCTCACAACACTGCCTCTATCCTACCACCAGTATACATAACCTGTTACTTCGCTTGGAACTGCTGTGACACACTCCTGCTAATTGTCTAAAGCATACAGTAAACTGAGAGCCGGAATCTAGAGATTCCTGTTGGGAATTTAAATACAAAAGAAATCAAAATAAATATATACAATCTGACAAAGGAAAGACTAACTAGAGTGGTAATAGAGGTACCAGAACAGGTCCAGATATTACATTCCCCAAATGTGAATAAAACCTATCTTCTCCTAAAACTGTAGGCCTCATTGCCGCTCTCGCAAGGCCAGAGCATAGAATCATCATCAGCGTTGAATTAGCTATCATCTGAGGCTGCAAAATTGTCTTCTTTATCGTTATAGGGCTGCTAGAAATCATTGGCTACTATGGTTTTAGGGCAAGGGATTGTAGAAACTTCCATATTCACTTGAGAAGTGTTAAGGGGTAGCCAATTCGGTACTGTTGAATTGCCTAGGCCATGCTTGTATTGAGAGGATAGGAGAACTGTCACGAAAGCTCTATTAAGAATAAAGATACAGGCAAAGGTTTTTCTCAAAAGCTTTAAAGTTGTTTAACTAATGACTGAATATTTATTATGAAGATCTCTTCTCTATAGCTTGATGATCCCTTAACTATGGGGGACCGCTAGCCTTTTGTACAATTCTGCCAGTAGTTATGTTAGCCATATATATGAAGTATCTTTAGATACCTTGGCCATAGTCATAGAAAGTAGAAACCTCATTTGGCCCTGAAAATGTATGCCCCACTTGGTCAAATGATCCCCCGAACTCTCTAGTATTGTAACCTATTCCCAAGTATCTTGAGATTCCCAAAGGGACTCTGAAGATACTATAAGGATAAGGTGAGAAGCATCGATGAATAGGTCTTCAATAGACAAGGTAAAAGATATGGGACTAATAGAGTGATCGTTCAACTTGTAGTATTAAAGATGATAGTCCTGTGAGCCTTGAGAGTCCGAATCCATAAGGGATTGCAGGCTCTTTAAATACAAAAGATTGTAGCTACGAAAACTAAACAAAAGCGCAAACATCATGTCCAACAAACATGCTCACAGAGGCAGCATAACAAGGTAACCATATTCCAAAAACAGGGGGTTAAAAGCGACAGGATGGAACTAACAAAACAAGTAATAGAATCCAAACAAGAAGGTACAAGAGATTGCTAATACTATACAAATCCAGTAGGTATAGCAGGAGGATAGCGATACCCAAATGGGTACAAGCAAGGAGGGGTAGTGATAAGCAAAACAAGGAAAGAATAACCAGTTAGGAAGTCATAACAAAGTAGCAAAGGACAACCAAAGAGTAGCACTTATCAGGTATAAACCCAAATAGGTAATAACCAATATCAAGTCAGTAGTAATAGTAGAAACATAGTAGGATTCCGTTACAAGTACTCAGAGGGTGTCTAGCACTCCACCTGTGTCATGCCTCTCTGGGTGTATCAGGCACCTAGAGGAGAGCGTCTTGGTAAGGTATAATGATTCTAATTCAGATCCCAAACTGTAGGGACTTCAAGTGGGTATTACTACCAAATATCTCGATAAGTTGTTTAACAGCCATCGATTACTATATCGCCAGCTTCACTAAGTCTTATACTTACTTGATATGGTTTCGTGTGAACTGAAAAGAAGTAACTTCTCAACCAAGTATATTGAAACCTCTGTCTGTGGAAGTCTGCCCTGTGTAAGCTCCTAAGGAGCAGTCTTTAATACATGATCTCGTTTTTCCAAAGCATTCTATATCCTTTCCTTTGATTTCCAATCAACGGATATAACCAAGCTCCGCTTGTAAAGTCCTCCAATAAAACAAGTGCCTTATTAACCTAAAGGGTACTGCAAACAAAATATGTATCATCCCGATACACGAAACAAAACATAAAACATTTCTTGTATCATCCTGATACATGAAACCAGACATAAAACAAACTAAGTATCAAACAATACTTGAAACTAATTATAAAACAAACTAACCCCTGACTAGTGCTGCTAGTTTCTGTTAGCATAGTCAGCCTTAAGAATAGTAACCAATACTGGTTATAACCTGTATCCTACTCCCAAGTATCTCGAGAATCTTAAAGGAACTCTGAAGATACTATAATGATAGGGGCAGAAGCGTAGATAGCTAGGCTTTCATTAGTCAAGGTATAAGGTATTGAACTAATAGAGTGACTGTTCAACTTGTATTATGGAAGATGATAGTCCTAGGAGGCTTTTAGAGTCTGCATCCTTAAGGGATTGCAGGCTCTTTAAATACAAAAGATTGTAGCTAGGAAAACTCAACAAAAGCGCAAACATCTTGTCCAACAAACATGCTAATAGAGGCAGTATAATAAGGTAACCATATTCTGAAAATAGAGGGTTAAAAGCGACAGGATTGAGCTAACAAAACTAGTAATGGAATCCAAACAAGAAGGTACAAGAGATTGCTATTACTATACAAATCCAGTAGGAATAGCAGGAGGATAGCGATACCCATATGGGTACAAGCAAGGAGGGGTAGTGATAAGCAAAACAAGGAAAGAATAACCAGTTAGGAAGTCATACCCAAGTAGGAAAGGACAACAAAATAGTAGCGCTTATCAGGCATAAACCCAAATAAGTAATAACTAACAACAAGTGAGTAGTAATAGTAGAAACATAGTAGGATTCCGTTACACCAACAGCAGATAACCTTCGATCCATTTGCCAAATGAACTAAGTTCAAGTTGATATAGCCCTGTTACCAACATCTTATGGAATATCCTTTGTTCAGTCTGGATAGCAGTCTTTCTTTCTATATACACTCAGGTGTATTGGCATTTGGATGATCAAGAGTCTGAGTACTTTGTGCCTTTAGAATCTAGATCTTTCACCAAGACTGAACAGCTCTGCTATAGACACTCTTTCTTGCCAGCATGGGTTGTAGTCCTATAGTAACCTCCCGGTTCTATACACTATCACATCAAATAATTTGTACCTTTTTCCCACATGGGTAACCAGAAGTCCTGACATAGTGGGAGGTGATCTTAGGCATCTGTTCTGTACTTTGTATTTCTCACCAATATTCCACTATGATATCCATTGAGTTCTCCAGGTTCTCAATAGGTTCTCAAGAGTCATCTGTCCTTTCATACCCTTTCCAGTGTACCAGGAACTCGACTCTGTTATTCTGTAGGTGATAATCCAGTATGGCCTTTGCTTCCTATTCTGCTGCAATTTTGATAAGTATAGGGGCCGGCCTATCCATCCACCTAGATGCAAATCTATTAGGATCGTTCTCATGGTATTCCTTGAGGCATGAGATGTGAATGTATAGCTTCTGGCACTCCATTCTCTTAAACAATTCCAGCTTGTGCTTATCACTATTAGAGTTTTGCTCTAGGGCCTTAAAGTTTCCAAACCAGCAAAGCGCTAGCTTCTTGAATCGTCCTGGGGTTGAGGTATAAGGGCATCCTTTAACAAGAACTTTGGTACCAATATTGAATAGTCTACACTCTATGAACATTCTTAAAATAGCTCATTTTGCCCTAGTCTTACCGAATACCAGCTGGAATATTATTGGACGTAGGATGATTGATAGTCTTATACAATGGGAATAGAGCCTGTAATACTAGATGCAAGTGGCTATCTCAAAATTAAACTCTTGCTTATTATCCATCAATCATATTAGATACTGAATGAACTTACTGAGACACTGTTTCTCCCACTATGCTGAAACAGTTCTTGTGCTTTCCTATTTGTTGCACCATGACCAACTATTTATAAAAATAGGATAAGCTGCTCCTCGATCGACACATAGATGGTGGCAGCAAGTAGTCCACATGCAATAACCCAGTGTAATGATCCTATGCTGTCAGCTGACTTGCAACAGGTAACTACGTCTCTGTAGGTTGAATGAGTATAACTGGGCCGTCCTTATAGTCTGGTATAGGGTGTCGTGCTAATCCCAGCCACTATGGTAGGAGTACTAGTGCAACGAGTAGTTCTAGGTGAAGATCCACTATTGTTCTTAGGCCTATGCCTACATTGTATTGATAGCCAAACCTGTTACAGGGTAGCCAATTCGGTACTGTTGAATTGACTAGGCCATGTTCGTATCGAGAAAATCGGAGAACTGTAAGGAAAGCTCAGTAAATAGTATGATAAAAGATATAGGTTCTCAAAGGCTGAATTTGAATCGAATAACTGAATTTGAATTGAAATAGAATATATTGTTAAGGTCTCTTCTCCATTGCTTTTTGATCCCTTAACTACTGGGTTGATTATTTTGATTATCTCATATATTCGTTGTTAAGGTACAAGAACGTGCATAGAGCGCTAGCTATGGCAAAAAGAAAACCTTAATTCCAAACAAACATCCTCCGCGCCCCTGGGATCAAAACTCGTACTCCCAGGACCCTCTGGTATGGGCCTAACCGCACCACTCGCCTACAAGCAAACAAACCTCCAGCTGGCTAAGAAGACAACAGGTTGAAAGTAAGAAGCAGGAAAGCAGGAAAGCATAAGGAAAACACTTGACGAAAACTACAACAGATAAGGGGAAATTAGCCACTACGATTGCACCCATAGAGGCGCCGGCAGGTTGATGATGGACCTAGGATTCTGAGGTAACCGACGGCAGTAACACAAGTCCTAGAGACAGTGCAATACTAGGACCAGGCGTAACTGAAGGCAGATTTGACCATGGGCAAGAGTCGTTAGGAGTGGAGGTAGTAAGGTACCAGCTGAAGAGGAGAGGAGCAGTAGGGTGCCAGCCGTGGTTGAGGCAGTAAGGTGCCAGCTTTGAGGAGAGGGGGAGCAGTAGGGTGCCAGCCGATCCACCGTGAGGAGAGGAGAGGGGAGGAGTGGAGGATGAGGGGTAGACACAATTATCAGGGACAGAACCGTATCTGTACCCATCTAGGCAGTTCTCAAAGAACAGAGAGTGGAGGAATCAACCATTGGACTGCAAAGCGACCGTAGGCCTGTAGGGGGTTTCCTCCTACTGCAAGTGTGTCTCCCAGCTGTATGAATGTAGGGTGTTGCCGACTGTGCAAATGCTAAGCGAGGCTGAGCAAACAAGCTAAGCGAGGCGAAACAAGAGCGGGGAAAGGAGAGGAAACCATCAACCAGGATGGAGAGGAGAGGATGGACTCAAAGGGGTAGACCCTAATGAGTTTGGCCAGGGGAGATAGAGGTAAACAAGTCCCCACCCCATGGCATGGCTAGAGGGGGTAGGAACCCGAATGGAGGAGTTGGTGATGATTTCTCGTAGTGTAGAGATTTGAATCGCTGGGTATGTAGAGGAGACAGACGATGCCCCTTAACTACTGGGGACTGCTAACTATTTATACACTTTTCCTAGTACTTAGGTTGGCCATATAAAGAAGTCTCCTTGGAAACTTCGGCCTTGGTGTAAAGAGTACCAACACTGTTTGACCCTGAAGATATATGACCCCAATATAGCAAATAATCCCCCGTACGGTCTATTTCTCTTAGGGTGTCAAGCACTCCACCAGTACATAGCCTTCGATCTCTTTGCCAAATAAACTAAGTCCCAGTGATGCCGCCCATTTGCGAACATCATATGGAATACCAGGAGATTAGTCTGGATAGCTGTCTTTCCAGCATATATGCACTCATGTGCAGATGCATTCGGATTATCAAGAATGCAGAATACGTAATAGATCCACTTCGATAAATTACTCTATCATCTTTCACTGAGGCTCAGTAGTTCTGGATATGATCCTACTTCTTGCCAGTGTGGGTTGTAGTCAATATTGTCACCTCCGGGCATTATATACCATCACATCTTGAGACTCGAAAGTCTAGTACCATATCCCATACGTGTAATGAACCCCTATGGTACCTATCGCACAACACCTATAGAGGAGGGGAGAGGACAAGGGGTAAAGTAATTGTATAGAAAAGAACCTGGATGGTTGCGTGAAGAGTCCTATCTACAGGCAGCCTAGATGTTACACATGCGGGAAATGGTACAAATTAGTTGATGTGATAGTATATAGAACCGGGAGGTTACTATATGACTATAACACATGCTGGCAAGAAGTAGTGTCTATAGCAGAGCTGCTCAGCCTCGGTGAAAGATCTATACTCTAATGTACAGAGTACGATGACTCTTGATAATCCGAATGCATATGCACTTGAGTGCATATATGCAGGAAAGACGGCCATCCAGACTGATCAACTAGTATTCCGTAAGATGTTTGCAACTGGGCTACATCTACATGAACTTAGTTCATTTGACAAATGAATCGGAGGCTATTTACTGGAGGAGTGCTAGACACCCACAAAATACTAAATAGTTCGTGGGATCATTGGACCAAGCGGGGCATACCTTTTCAGGGTCAAACCGCGTTTCCACATTTTATGACCCTGGCCAGGATATCTAAGGATACTTCATATATATGGTTAACATAAGTACCAGGAGAATTGTATAAATAGCTAGCAGTTCCCCAAAGTTAAGGGCCACGCTCCGCGCCCTCAATTTTCCTCCCACTTGAAACTCTTGCCCCTTTTAGCCGAACAAAACTTCGCCCTTTTGTGTGGCAATAGCCAAGACACACCAAATCTTGCCCCTCGCTTAAGCTTCGCTCTTTAGCGACACAGCCCCACTTCCTGTGTAACAGTGATGGCTACAGCTTCCCCTGGCCCCTCCAGGTTAGCCTCGCGCACCCAGCACTGCACAGCCCCCTACTCAGCCCACTCCTCCCGCGCCAGCACCCCTGGACCCCTCCCCGACCACCTAATTGCAACCCAAAACCTGCTAGACGCTATAGTCACCCAGTTTAGCCTCTCCCAGGAATCCTTCCCTGGGTTTGACAGCTCCCTCCTCCATAACCTTTCCGACGGGGAAGCCACCATCATACCACTCCTCTGCACCACCCTCTCTGGAATCAATGAGGTAGTCAGCCGACTTGCCGCACTGACTATGTGCGTGGATGAGATCTCCACCGCTATC
>QFET01005846.1:0-60664 GCA_003316355.1 Tuber calosporum | reverse complement strand
CATTAATTACATAGCTTGAAAACCCTCAAAAATGTAAAAAAACAAAAAACAAAAAAAAACAATAAAAACAGTCTGGTATGTCAAAAGAACTGATGATCAAACAAATTGCTGCAAAGATACCAACAAAATCAGAGATTGAGGTTGGTTATAAGAAGGATCACCTCTTGAAATTCACCCTTGGTGTTTTCATTGATGGTTTCACACCCGACCTTCCACCCTTTACTTTACTTACTTTACATTACTTACAGTCGTCACGGTCCTTTTACCCTCCGTCCCAACAGAAAAAACCTGTTTCGTCTTGTAAGGTAAAGTGATGGTACTTTAACCACTTTGGCCTATGCCAAGCTTACATGAAACACCAAAGTAGGCTAATTTTTTTCAGGTTTTCCAACTTTGAATACCCCTAGTGAAAGCATGTGGAAGAGAGCTAAACATCATACGGTACTTGTATATGCAAGTGCCAGATGGGTGAGTTTCATACGAGTTCTCGAGTATTGTACACACCACTTTGTGACCTCACCAGTTTTTAAGCATTTTTTGCGTGTAAGCCCTTTGGTGTGTCCGAAATGATCCCCCCCCTGGCACTTGTAAGTGCAAGGGATAAAGTTTTCGCACAGTTAATTTAGGTTAACCCTCAAAATAAACCCTGTTCTGCACGAAAACATCTCCCCTAGCACTTGGACCGGTATTTATTCTCGCTGTATCATACCTGGCCATAACCACGAGAGGACGTAAATTTATTTCCTTTTTCTGGACGTGAGTGGCATGCTGTGTGGGGAGGTGCCACTTCTGCCCAAGGGGGAGGAAGTGAATAAAAAACAGAGGTTTTCTAAGCCCATAGCACGTACTTGTACAGTACTAGTACTGTGCAAGCGACACCCCTCGACATACCATACCAACCCAACCCCAATCTGATGTACTTGTACAAGTACTTGTACCAAGGCATTTATTGAGATTGGTCATTAACCTATTTGCTTATTCTTTTTTTCTTTTTGTATAGTGGACCAGGCATATTAAAAGATATTCTGAATGAATTTGCCATCTGCAAGGGTGCGGCAAATAGTTATGCAACAGTTATTCAAGGTTAACCAGCCAAACATATCCCGTCCGTTCTGGGTAATGAGTCCTACCCTTGGTGTAGTTGCATATGTATATATTTTTACTGTTGGACGTTCACTCGATGAAGTTTATAAATCAGTCTGGTGGATATACTTGTGTGAACATAGCGAGCGTCGATACACTGTAGGTAAGGGGTGGATATCGATAGTGGGATCCTGCACTCGAGTATTCAGTAGTGCGCGCTTGCTTAAGCAACTGGCAGCCGTTACAATATGATACCCCTCCATTTCTACCACCAATCTGTTTTTTGTGGAGCAGCTTCATTTCACACACACATACTGCACATTCTACGAGTAATGGATTATCCTATCCTTGTCTTTTCACTGCCTCTCACAATACCTGGATCATAAGCCCAGAAAATATAGGGCTAGAGTGGGGAACAATTAACCTGAACAGACATGGGGATATTCGGATGATTACCCTTGAATAACAGTTCAATAACTTCTTGCGGACCTAGTAGATGCACGGTACTGCACTGGTATCTCTCCCTCTCTTCTTCTCTCTCCTTTCTTCCTTCCTCCCTCCCTCCCTTCTCTTTTTTTTGTATAGACATGGTCAAGAAAACGTGCTAGGGGAAGTCAAAGACAGCAATTGGCCAGATAGGCCCGCAGCGCTTTGGATAAATGACATGAGACCATGTGGACGTTGTACTCGCACTCGCACTGCACAGTGCTCGACTGTAAAAGCATCCGTCCATGAGTAGAAGTTTTGCTTTTCTGAAGTATACCGGTATTTATCAAGAATTACAAGCATTGACCAGAGTGGTACCGGTGGGAAAGCGCCCTATAGTACCGGTATTTGTCGATAAGCGATAAACGAGTGCATTGTCCAACGCTACCCAAATCGTTAGAGTGCGACAAGCTGCGAACAATCCGGCACCTACCCAGCTCTCCAGTATATCGGGCCGCAAACTGTCACCGTGGGTTTTCTGCTCCCTTAGCTTCCGCCAGCAACGGTATAACTTCCCGTGCGCCGTCCCTCCCAATTGAAACGTGACAAAAAAGCGGCCTGCTCACTAAAACATATATCAGCCTCTTCGAGTGCCATTCCCTTCGTCTTCCGGGAGTCAACCCTTGTTTGTATTGAACCATCGGTGTGCTTGGTTCCAACCAATTTGAACTTTCAAAGGACCTGGGGCTACGAAACGCGGTTGGGGGGCGAAAAAAAGACAGCACCTGCGGAATAAGAAGCGAGGATCTAGGCTCAGAGAAAATATTCCATTCTGTCGGGCCGGTCCGGATCCTTTCTCCTTGGACACATTTTAGACATACTTGAGTACAGTACAAGTAGAGTACCCTAAGAACTCCAATAAACGGACAAGGTGCCAGGTGGTTCGAAATTTCCTCCTCCGGAAAAGGTGCCAGAAACACGAAAAAAACCTGCTCTCCAAGACATAAAGAGGAAAGAAATAGCAGACTTTACTAGGAGAGACAACTCCAACGTCGTCCTGGCACTGGTCCGATCATTCCAGTCCTTACCTTGCCATCCTTCTCATAATTCACCCTCTGCGCAGCGCAGAACGCAAAACGCAGACGATCTTTCGATTCTCCCACACCACTTACGACCTCAACCCTCCCCCCGGGAAAAGAAGGAAAAAGGAAAAAAAAAGGAAAAAAGAACAAGAAAAGGCGAGAGAAAAAAACAAAACACAAGATTGCTGTCACTCTGGCATTTAGCGACTCGGCAGAATTCAAGGGCAATTATCAACAAAAGGTTAATTCGTGTGGTACAGCTTACGTTGTGTGGGTTCAATTAATATAAGAGGCTCAACCCCGGCTTCTGGAGGGGGTAGCTCTCTGCTGAGGTTTGATGGAGGATCTAAACTCACATGCATGGGTGAACGGCCAGTTGAGGACGGAAGATACTCAGCAGGAGCAGTTCATGGCGCAGAACTTCAATAATGATGCTCTATCGCATTTACCAGAAGGGCCTCCGGGGTATGGTCTGATGAGCAGAACACTGGTCCATTCGCCTGTCATCAAACAGATCATACCCGCAAGGATACGGAATAGGGAGCTGAACGATGTTGCTTTTATTGGGGTAAATCTAATTCTATCCTTTTGCTATAGTTTTACTCTATTCTTTTCACAGGCCCTGTCTACTGTTGTTGGGCTTCGAGTGGGTTTGATGGGGATGTTGATTTCTGGGGCGTCATTAGGAAACTTTTATAGAACTTCATCTTCTTACAGATGACGGTAAACTCCGCCAGGTGGGATCTAAGACCGATTTTCAGGCGAACATTCGACACGCTAGAGTTTTTGGTTCTCCAAGGAAAATTTTCCATTCTCCGCAAGATGCCATTTTCAAACAAGAACTGGCAACCCAATCGCAGGACGATGTGACTATGCGTGGAGTTGGGGAAGGAGAGGTAAATGGTGGAGTACTACCAGGAGCGGCGGAAGGAGATGACTCTGAGCCTTTGTTCCCTTCTCATATCCTTGCCTTGACTCTAGATTCAGGGCATCTTGCGTTCATGTACGCGAAAAGCTCTGAAGAGCAAGGTGAGGTTAATTTCGTGGTATCGATGAAGAGAATCGATCAGAAGGGGGTCCGCATGGGGACTCTGGGGAAATCTATAGCTGTAGATCCTCGGTATACCGTTACCCCTGCCTTCGCTGATGATTGGCTAATTGAAACTCATGGAATTAGGTCGAGGGCTTTAGCTGTGGCTGCGTATCAGGACTCATTCCGAATGTATGCTCTCCATCCTATCGAGGTGCTGGAGCGCCAACTGCGGGAAGGGTTCCCTCTAAACCCTATCAAGGAAGAGAAATCATTCGAAGTTAAGGGACTGATCATGCATATGGAGTTCCTGCATCCTTCCCCAGATGATCAGGATCACGTGATATTGTTAGCGTTCGTGATAGAGTAAGTGGCGTTGATTGATTTACGTGTCTAAAGAGAGACCAGGGAAGTAGGAAACTCATGGACCCAGTTCAAGTCAGAAATCTCGGTTGCAGTTATTCGAATGGTGGTGCTCAAAGCCACTGTGGACCGCCTCAAAGCATGGTCACCACGGATTTCGATTATCAGAGGGTATTATCACTATCAACCCTGATCAAGCTATAGTTATCTGACAAGGGGAACGCACAATAGACATCTCAATGCCTCTACATGTTATCCCACTAGTAATGGGCTCGGCGTTCTTACTAGTTACCGAGTACTCGACCCATGTTGTCAAGGCTTCGGATATCATGTCTGGAAATGCGTCTTTTGCCAAAATTGCTTTCCCACCAGCACCTCCCAACGGACAGAGGCGTAAGCACCCTATTCTAGCAATAGATTTTGGAGTTTCTAACGCTTGTTCTAGGGAGTCTTGTGACATCTTGGGCACGCCCCCTGAGGACGCCGCAGTATGCCTACGACCACGATGATATGTATCTCGCCATGGAAGATGGTGACATCTATTTTTTAGAGGTGGACACTCAAGGTCCAAATTTGATTCAATTGGCCAACAAAGCTTGCCGTCTTGATTGCTCGATTGGTACAGCTTTTGCATCATTAGATTTTGGTCTTAACAAAAATGACATGCTTGTTGCCGGTGGGGAAATGAGTAGTGGTGGAGTATACCTAGTAAGTTTTTTGTTCAAAATCAGGATGCGCCATTTCTCTTTCATTCCTATCCGATAGGTTCTAGTGACTTGAACTGAAGCTCTTGGATTAGTTAAAGATAGGGCCACATCCGGCTGAGACTGAACCAAAGTTAGAGGAGTCTGTGGCCAATTGGTCACCGGTTTTCGATTTTGAACTTGTTAACCTGCCTGCCCAAGGCCATGCCAGTGGGAAAGTAGAAAGAGACCGGATTCTTGCTTGCACAGGTCGTGGAGATCATGGAGCGATTACCGAGCTTCGTTATGGAATACAGGCTAGGGTTCAGGGATCGGCAGATCATCAGATGAGAGGTGTTCGAAGGTTGTGGGTACTGCCAGATTGCTCGGATGTCGGTTACTTCCTGTTCTCGTCGCTACCAGATCAGTCAAATTTATGTTTCTTGAAACCAGATGGAGAATGGGAGGACGCAAGTGATCTTGAATTGTTGGATATGAACGAAACTACTTTGGCTGCTGGCGCTGTGGGGAAGCATTCGGTGCAAGTTACTCCAAGCACAATTAATATCACACGGTTGATGCATGCGAGTCTTGCGAACTACCGAGAAGTTAGCAGGGACGTTGGAATGACAGATGAACCACGAGTGTCAATTCTGAGACGCCGATGCGGCGGCGGAGATGTTATAGTAGCCGCAGCTTTGAAAGGGGATTGTATGGTAGTCGCTGTCCGTAATGGGTTTTTAGTTAAGTTGACTTTAGCTACCATTGTGGTTGATGAAAATATGTGAGTAATCGCCACAGGCCTGGCAACCCGTATGGTACTGACATTTCCCAGCGAAGATTTCCTTAACCCCATTGGGATTCCCACAAGCTTAGCTGAGGAACCAACTTTTATTTCAATATTGGAAATGTAAGTCCCATATGTGTAGTATTGATGATCTCCTTTTTTATGAATTTAATAATGACCTAGGACAGCAATGACCGAATATTGGCTGTGGTAGGAACCCGGCAGGCTACGATACAATTATTTCTTTTCGATTTCTCAAATGGGCTTGTGCCTCTCCTGGAAAAGTCAAGTAGGTTCCCAATTCTCCTTTTGAATCGGGGCCTAACTTTAGTGCAGTGATGAGCGGCAGCTGCCATGGGGAGCAGGACTTGTTTATTTGCGAGTGCGCTGTCGTTATCCGGGCGAACGGCACTGCCCGGATGCTATGTGGCTTACGAGGAGGCACCGTTGTGGTGATGGACATACAATGGCAACGAGGTAATTCTGCACTTTGATGACCTGTGTATGGTCAATGACTGTCAATACCGAATTTGGCCATGAGGCAATACATTAGGGAAAATACAAGTGCTGACTTGCGAAGGCCTCAGTTTGGAGAGGATCGACGGAATCAAATTCGGTCCAACACCAGTCCAAATATACCCGGATGTTAGTCGTAACGATTCTGCATTCATTTTGGCTGGGCCGGAGCTATTTCGGTTTGATCTGCCAAGTGGTAACTTTAGGGCATCTCAAGTTGTGTTTGAAGAATCTGAAGTTGAGGTAGTTCTTTTGATCATCCCCATGGATGCGATGAGTAACGGAAATTGACCTCTGCCTAGCCTTCTCTCGTGGCTTTTGCCCAAATCGATACCTCGCCAGACCCCGAAAATATAGTTGTTGGCGTTACGAAGGATCAAATTTTTTTCGCCGATGTAGGGGAAAGTGAGAAGGTTTGTGTCCGGAGGTTAAGGCTCTACGAGACACCTAGAAGGCTCCTATTCTATAAGCCTTTGAACGTCTTGATCATTGCCTGCTCTAGGACTGCTTCCGACGATCCACGCGTCGAGAGCGAAAAACACATTCCAGGAAAACGCAAATCCTTCTGCTCGTTGCGGTTTATAGACCCAAGAACGTGAGTATATGAACGCCTCCCCCAGTGCTTGTGAAAATCGGTTTATATGATTTCATTGAACTATCTCCACCCTATCCATTACGTCAAAAGCCTACTATCAAATATTCTAGAAGGATTTGCTAAGGAACCCGAGGCGCCCACGGAATTTAACATAGTACCTAGCGTTTACTGACGATAAACAGGGGCAAGCCGAAAGCTGACCGTGACATCCGTGATAGCTCAAAGAAAGATATTATCTTTGGGAAGGCAAACGAGCAGATTTATTGCCTAACAGGTTTCGTCACCTCACTTTGTCGCTCAAACCAAGCGGATCTAATCGTCTGATAGAATGGAGTATGGAAACCGAGGGCAAAATTTACCGGTATATCGTTGTTGGGACGGGTTATATCAATGTTACAGCTTCCAGTCTCCTCAAAGGCCGCGTTCTGGTGCTGTCAGTCATACTAGGCCCGTCTGGTGGTGTTGAGGTCCGTCGGCGCTACCAGATCTCATGTGAAGCACCTGTGTATTCACTTGCGCCGTATAGCAGCAGGTAAAGGAGAGCGATCAAACCAAATGTTGAAATTCACTGATTTTGCTAGTTCACTCGTATACTGCTCAGGCCACAGCATTAATATGCGGACTTTAAACACGCAAACAAAAAAGTAATACACCTTTCATAGCATATGCCGGCCCTAATCTAATATATTTCCAGATTTGATGCTGTTGCAGAAAAAAAGCTTAGATCCCCAGCAGTTCAAATAACTGTGTCAGAACCTTGGATACATTTATCGTGCGGGGAAGATTCAATGCTGGTTCTCAAATTTGAGGGTGACAAATTTAACGGGCTTTTCAGGTATGACGTCTTGGTCGAATGTGCAATGGTGCAATATTCATAACAGCTTCTCACAATGGCCAGCGATGAGGTTGCTCGGAATGGTCTCCATCATTTTCAGCTACTCCAAGGCTTTTTTCTTGCAACAGATAAAGAATTAGGAGTTGTGGGATTATGGCAACCCCCAGGTACTACTTAGCCCTCTTTTGTGAGAGAATATAGTTTTTGACACATTCATAGATCGCCGTAATGTCGAAAGCTTAGTCACGGTTGTAGAGGCTGAACTAACCAGTTCTATCTCTCGCATACGACAAGGAAACCTCCGACCGCCTTGGTACATGAAAGGGACCCCTCCGGGGGCAAAGACCTTAGGCAAGGATCTTATCGCCTCGGGGATTGATGGCTCTATGTTCCACCTCACTTTGCTAGAACAGGATTCATTATACCTGTTACGATACATTCAGGACTTATATCGAACTAAAGCAGGTATTGGGAGACACAGCCCCCAAGGCACTGAAAATGGAGTACGCGATCCCCGGATGGGGCACGTTGATGGGGATATTTTGGTAGCGGTGTTGAAATTGGGAAATGAGTGGTTGAGAGAGATGTTGATGAAGTTGGATGAGACAGGTGGCTCTGCTCTTGCAGGTTTCACTGAGCTGGTTGGGAGAGTGCAGGGTATATTCCAAGAGGAGTCTGATCCTGTCGATGCCGTCATGAAGTATATGAATGAGCTGGTGCATGGAGTTGTTTTGTAGAATTTCCTTTTAGATTGGAGTCCTGTTCCCAGGCGATGCTAGCCTTTCTCCAAACAAATAAGCACGGCCTTTCGCCCTACTATAGCTCCTGACATGTAAAACGTGCCCTCCTGTTCACTTTTTGGTGAATCTAGAAAGGTTTTTTCTTCTGCATTACAAAGCGTATTCCTTGGCACCCATTGGCATTTCAGACATGGTATATCACTCGTGTTACCTATCGGGTAATTTCTTGGCTGTTCACTTTTTTTTCCTGACACAAATCTTTCCCACCCCCTACTTCCACTTACTAAATAAAATAAATTCATAGCTCTATCCCCAAGCTCACCTTCATCATTTCCATACACTTTTTTTATTATTATTAAATTATTCTAGGGCTGTTGTCTCTTAAGCCTTTCTCTCCTTTTGTCGCTACCTTGAGGGTAGGTTTCAAGTGTCTGGAGCCATACTGTAGCAACCTGTTGTTATAAACAGTCTCACCCCTGGCACCGACAACCAAGCCAATTTCCCCATTGATATATGGGCAGAACACCCAAAAGGAAAATAGGCCCAATAGTAGTTGTGGCTCTGCCCCAAATTCTGCTCTTCACACCGTAACTGTACGAGTACAAATATTATCCTCTCGAGACTCAAAAAGGAGGCCCCGTGTAGCTTCAACGTAAAAACTGGAGATCATCAGAGACTTATTGTTTTTCCGCAGCGGGCCACTCAAGTCCTCACGGTTGAGCGACGTTTGCGGACATGACCACCATCGTCTGACATTAAGACCTAAGCAGGGGGGGGGGTGGATTTTGGCGGTATGCAATAGCAGCCGTGTTTGTAAACGTCGTTCAATTCCGAGCACTGTACGCACGAATTTACGCAGCCGCATTCAAGGAATTGCCCTTGTGTTGAACATTGGCACGGTCTTTAGGAGTAGGACCTAACTGCGATGGAGCTTTAAATAACCCGCTAAAATGTTTCAATGATTTGATGAAAACAAATCACGCCCCAACCTCACGCACACATAAGTGACTTTAAAGAAACCTGCTTGAGTGCTTGAATTGTATTATTTTGCGTCCCCCACGAAGTACAGAAATTATCAAGAACAAGCATTACAATCTCTTAGGATTGGAAAAGGGTTAACTAGAACATCCCAGCAAGATATCGGTGTTTAGCGGGGCGTAGTTTCAAAGCATCCCTAAATAGTAATATGGGCCTCGGGCGGATTCGAGAAGGGGGTGAAGAAGGTTGAACGTGCGAGTGATATCTGGTGACCAGAAAGGTATGCAGAGTTGCCAGAAAATTCAGTTAGCCACAGGAACAATTGCCAATAGGAGGGCAAAACATGGGAGGATGCAAACCTATCCACTGTGTCTCCCCAAGCGGAATCCTAAAGACGACTTCGGACGTCCAGCAGTAGAAGGTTGAGCGGGTGGTTTGGTCCGAACCTCCGCGTGCTTTGCCTCCACAGCTGAGGTCTTACTCGCTTCCAGCGCCCTCTTCAAATAGCGAACCTCCGCCTCTATCTCCTTCTCCTTACCGATCCTCCCCTCAAGAAGCTTTGTCAAAACCCTCAGGTCGCCGACCGCGTGCTTCAGCTCTTCCTTCGTTTCGCGCAGATCCGCCTCAGCCACGTGACGCTTCATGAACTCCTCCTTCCAGAGGTCAGAGAAGCGAGAGATCTGCTCTGACTGCCAGATGCTGAACATTGCCGCTGCATCTTCCTCCGACACGCGTCCGATGAGCTCTTTCTCCCGCTCCGAGAGTTGAGAGACAAATTCGTTGAGGTTTGGCTCTAGTACTTGGCGACAGCGCTGCGTTACGGAGGGTAAGATGTGGGTGGTTTTGGAAGACATGATTTTTGTTATTTGTATGGGGCGTGGGAATGTGAGTTGGGATATATGTGGTGCTATAGAGTGAGGTGATGTTTGAATTGGGGTCACAAGGGCACTTTGCTACGTTTGCCCATATTATTGCAGCTGGGTCCAAATACCATGGGGTTTGCTTACGGTGTTGGGGTTCATAGAAACCTAGGTTTGTTGTTTGTAACAGATGAAAAGTTATCATAATAATATTATGATATGATACCTTGCAAAGACACAGCCAATGATTCATGCGCAACTCTCCTGGCAAGATGTTAGGTCTTGGCGAGCATATTCACCTGTTACCCGGCCTAAGAACGAAATCACGTGAGACGATGTAAGTGGAAGGCAACGCGAAGCGCTCGTTCCATTTCTTGCTATTGCCGATTCATTCATTTATTTCATGCTAGCATACTTTTATTATTATTTTATTTTCTGAAATTACGCTCCCGATGGATGACCTTTATGATGAGTATGTGTCATTCTTTCATCTTCGAGTTGTCTTTGGTGCGGAACAGTGGGCTAATGAGGTGTCCTTTGGTTTAACTTAGGTTCGGAAATTTCATTGGGGAGGCTATCGATTCAGATGAGGAAGAACAGAGAGGTGATAACAGCGCAGATGCCTACGTCGACTACGAGGAGGAGGCATCCGCTGCTGGCGAAGATGCGCAGCAATTGATGGAGCTTGATGGTATTGATTTCCTCCATTGGGGTGGTGGGGAGTGAATGCTGATGGGATACCGGAATAGATGAAGGCCCTTCCAACGCGGTTGTGCTTCATGAAGGTTTGTCTCAACCCTCTCCCAGATACTCCGGGAATGTGTCAGGATATTGACGTGCTTTGATTTATAGATAAACAATACTATCCGACAGCGGAACAGACCTACGGGGCGGGGGTAGAGACTTTGGTCCAGGAGGAAGATGCGCAGCCGTTATCAGAGCCTATCATAGGTATGGATTCCTGTTCTTCCATGGAAAGCGATTCAAACTGATGTGCTGAACAGCTCCTATTAAGGTTAAGAGGTTTACTGTCGAGGAGGCTGATCTTCCAAAGACTCATTTCTCAAGAGAGTAAGTGTTTTCCAGTACTTGAGATTAGAGATTGTTATGGAACTGACGATATGTAGGTTTATGATGGATTTGATGGGGTTCCCGGATCAAGCCAGAAATGTTGCCCTGGTTGGGCATCTACATCACGGAAAGACCGCATTTATGGATATGTTGGTTGTGGAGACTCATGACCTAGAGGGGAATACGGAGGGGGAGAAAGGGGAACAGGTACGGATTGCTCTGGATCACCATTTGAGCGAAATCTAATATTGGGATTAGCTTCGATACACAGATACCCATGTCGTCGAGCGTGAGCGAGGTGTTTCCATTAAATCCTCCCCAATGTCTCTCGTATTACAGTCCTCGAAGGGAAAATCCCACTTGGTCAGCATCATTGACACCCCCGGCCACGTCAACTTCGTGGATGAAGTGGCTTGTTCTATGCGGGTCGCCGACGGCATCGTGCTTGTTGTGGATGTTATTGAGGGTGTAATGGTCAACACTGAACAGATAATCAAATATGCTGTCAATGAGAATATTCCGATGACTTTGGTCCTAAACAAGGTCGACCGTTTGATCCTAGAGCTTAAACTCCCGCCCACGGATGCATACTTCAAGTTGAAGCACACGATCGAGGAGGTAAACACGGTCATTGAAAATGCGGTGCCTGGAAGGGGTGAGGGTATGAGACTTTCGCCCGAGAAGGGAAATATCTGCTTTGCTAGCGCAAGCATGGGATGGTGCTTTTCGTTGGTTAGCTTTGCCAAGATGTATGCCGATACATACTCTGGAATTGATATTGCGGAGTTTGCCAAAAGACTGTGGGGCAATATCTTCTATAACCCTGGCACTAGGAAGTTTACTCGAAAATCTATGGAAACAAAATCAAGAAGGTCTTTTGTGCATTTCATCCTTGAGCCTCTTTACAAGCTTTATTCCCATGTAAGCTCCTGCCTCCCATGAGACAATCCGGACTACTAATCCTTTATTCAGACGATTGGAGAAAGTACGGGTAGTCTGAAATCCACGCTTGCTGGTCTTGGAATATCCCTTAAACCTGCGCAATATAAAATGGATGCCAAGGTCCTTCTAAAGCTGGTCTGTGGGCAGTTCTTTGGCACAGCTACCGGCTTCGTCGACATGATTGTGGAGCACGTTCCTTCCGCTTTGGATGGTGCAAGGGCCAAGGTTGAGAATACTTACACAGGACCTTTGGACACTGAACTTGCCGAGTCCATGCAGAACTGTGACCCTGAGGGCCCATTGGTGATTCAAATAACAAAGTTATACCACACTAGCGATGCCTCAGATTTCCTATCTTTCGGCAGGGTTATGAGCGGAACTGTGAAGCCTGGTATGCAAGTGCGTGTTCTGGGCGAAGGATATACCATTGATGATGAGGAAGACATGGTTGTAGCCACTATATCGGAATGCTGGGTAGCCGAAACTAGATACAAGGTGCCTATAAGCGGTGTACCGGCTGGATGTTGGGTGCTCTTGGGAGGGATCGAGAATTCGATTGTGAAGTCGGCCACCGTAGTAGCGCACAAGATGGACGATGACGCTTATATCTTCCGACCCATAAAACACTTTACTGAATCGGTATTCAAGGTTGCTGTCGAGCCAGTAAATCCTTCAGAACTGCCAAAGATGCTTGATGGCCTTCGAAAGATAAACAAGAGTTATCCTCTCATCTCGACAAAGGTCGAAGAATCTGGTGAGCATGTTATCTTGGGCACTGGAGAGCTATATATGGACTGTGTTCTTCACGACCTTCGACGGATTTTCTCCGAAATGGAACTTAAGGTCTCTGATCCGGTTACGCGTTTCTGTGAGACTGTTGTGGAGACATCGGCTATCAAGTGTTACGCGCAGACGCCTAATAAGAAAAACAAGATTACGATGGTCGCAGAGCCATTGGATTCGGGGATTGCAGAAGATATAGAAAGCGCGAAGGTCAGTATCAAGTGGCCGATCCGGAAAGTTGGAAAATTCTTCGAGGAAAATTACGGATGGGATTTGTTGGCGAGCCGCAGTGTGTGGGCCTTCGGGCCTGACGAGAGGGGGCCGAATATCCTGCAAGACGACACTTTACCAAGTGAGGTGGACAAGAAGCTCCTGAATCAGGTCCGGGACAGCATTCGACAGGGTTTCTCTTGGGGTACTAGGGAAGGCCCTCTATGTGAAGAACGTGAGTTTTGGAAAGAGTCGCTTGATAGCTTGTTAGAGATGTACTGATGGGGTCATTAGCTATCCGGAATACCAAGTTCAAGATCATGGACGCTACGCTTGCCCCGGAAGCCATCTATCGTGGAGGTGGTCAGATTATTCCGACTGCGCGAAGGGCTTGCTACTCGTCGTTTTTGATGGCGTCTCCTCGGCTTATGGAACCCATGTACTCTTGCTCTATGACTGGGCCTGCCGATTCAGTTTCCGCCCTTTATACTGTTCTTGCAAAGCGAAGAGGGCATGTGTTATCTGATGGGCCCATTGCCGGAACGCGTAAGTTGATTCCCTTAGATACTGTTCAGATTTCGGATAAGTAATACGATTGTTTTCTGCAGCACTGTATCTTGTAAAGGGCTTAATCCCAGTCATCGATTCCTTCGGCTTCGAAATTGATGTCAGGGTAAGACCTTCTAACTCATTCTACCTTCATACAAGACCACTAACAAGTTTACAGATTCACACACAAGGAATGGCCTTCTGCTCCCTCGTCTTCGACAGGTGGAGCATCGTGCCCGGCGACCCCCTCGACAAAGAAGTGAAGCTCCGACCGCTGGAGCCTGCCTCTGCGCAGGCCATGGCCCGAGACCTCACTCTCAAGACCCGCAGGAGAAAAGGTCTTAGCGAGGATGTTACCATCGCCAAATTCTTGGAGCCCGAATTGCATGCTATGATTGAGAGCTCGGGGCTACTCGATGGTTAGATCGTTGTGAGTGGCATTGAAGCGCTGCGGGGGTATAATGTAAAAAAAAATAGACCTGTATTGGTATGCTTGTTGAAGAAAAATGAAATTTTCGTTCTTGTAGTGCTGGTATAAAATGACACAAGCGCAATGCCTAATTCAATATATTTAGGCTAGAATGGGGTGAGTATCTATTACGAGTAGATTTTGGTATTGCGCCTGGTGTACAAGTGCTCTACTCGTACTGTAGTTGTGAAATTTGTTTGGTGGGGCTTGGCAGTGGTACAGGTTAATTTTGCATCGGTCGATCTCTTCATCCTATGTTCCGTGAAGTAACCCACTGTGCTCGTGCGGGTCGGTGAAGCGGTTTAATGCCCTTTTCTTTTCTTTCCTCTTTTCCCTTGATGGCGAAATCAGAGATTGAGACTCAGTGATAGGGTTATATACAATCGCTACCAGAGAGAGCGTGGAGGTCTGATCCACCAGAATGAAGTGGGCAGCGGTGGAGGTGGGGTATCCGGCCACCAGTCCATCTGGTGCACCAAAGTTACCTTATATACATATTGGGTAACCCTCCGGGCCGTCTAAATGCTTTTCTCTATGATACATTTCCCCAAATATAATACACTCTCCCCTCTCCTCCCATGCAAAAAGGGGGAACCACCTAAAGTCTCCTGAGAGCCTTACTCCTCGTCCCTCCAAACTTAACCCTGCTAGTATCCGTAACCGTCCTGATGCTCCCCCTGAGAAACTGCCCTTCCCTCCCCATAAGCGCCTTCAAAAACGCCTCCCTCCCAGGCCCGTAATCCCTCAAGAGCAATTCCACATTCCTGGGAACCCCATCCATCTCCGCCATCTTTCCCAAAACGTGCGAGGCGAGCTGGAACGCCGCGTCGAAGCTTCCTTTCATCGCGCCCTTGATGCCTATGTTGCCCGTGGATTTGCTGATGATGCAGTCGCCGTTCGGCCTCGTGTACGCAATGTGGCAGTTGTGCCGGGGGGAGTACACGTGCAGGTGGTAGAGGTCCGCACTTGTGCTGGTTTCCGAGAAGGTTGGGTAGTCACCGACCAGGAAGGAGTCGTCGAGCGGGTCGGAGGCAAAGGGGACTGAGGTCGCGCGGGTAGAGGAGGTAGTATAGGTGGTGGGATTTGAGGGGAGGGTTGGTGTTGGGGTTGTGGGCTTTGTCATGGGCGGGAGGGATGTCGTGTTGTAGTGGGGGATTGATTGATGGTTGGGCTGTGGTGGGACGGTGGGACGCGGGAGCCGTATGTGTAGGCCTTTCCGGAGGAGGGGCGGCATTTTCAGTGGCATTGGGTGTATTGGCGTAGCTCACCTGGGGGGTTGCTGGGGAGCGGGGTTCTTGAGACTATGTCGGAGATGGGGAAAAACAATGTTTGGTGGGCTGATGTGCAGGGTTAGGGTTTTAGTTATCTCAGAAGGCCGGGAGCTGCTTGATAATAATAATGATAATTATAATATTATTATCATACTTGAGATTATTCATCAGGTCATGAAAACCCAATTAAGGAGATATCGTGCTTTTTATATCAGGGTTGAATGGTTGATCCGATTATTACGATGTATTCTATCATGGCAGAACCATATCCCCACGACGCAGGAAGGACACACGGGGAAAACAAATATTACAGGACATCGTGCTGCAATAAAAACAATACAGCCAGAGCCCCATTTAATTGTCCCCCTCATCCACAACCTTCTGTGATACATGCGTGTAGCGCCTACTGTACAACAGGCCGCCGATGATTCCCAATAACCTCAGAGGTATCCGGAGAACCTGCATCCAACAACACCTTCACAACATCCCTGTGTCCGTACCAAGCAGCAAGATGCACCGCAGTCCCTTGGTCTGTAGAATCTGGCATTTGTTTCTGCGCCAAAACATCCGCCCCATGATCCAGCAAAACCCTGATCACATCCACCCAACCATACATCGCCGCCATATGCAGTGGAGTAGCCAAATTCGCAATTCTTCCATCGACATCTGCCCCTCCATCCACCAAAAGCTTGACCATTCCCGCCCACCCAAATCTCGCTGCAGAGTGTAAAGCATCTCGAGTGCTTGCCCCATTCTCCAACAAAATTTTGGCAGCGGCCTCATTACCAATCATAGTGGTCCAAGTCAATGCGGTCCTCCCGTCCAGACCTCTGGCTTCCAGGTTCGCACCCTTCGAGATCATGAGTTTAATGATGTGGTCGCATTGGTTCCGAGCAGCACATTTGAGAGCTGAAACAGCGTAATTGTCGTGCAATGTCAGAGAGTATAGAGGGGAGGTCAAAAGAGCTGCGAAGCGACGGTTTACACGGAGGAAGGAGCTAAGGTCTTTTGGGTCGAGCACTTCCGCGATCAGGAGCAGTAACTCGTTCGGAACCTGAAGGAGGGACATTTTGTGGTTATAAGTTTGAAAGGGAATTACTATGGCACACCGGATTCTTTGTATTTATCTACCCAAGTAAGGGGTAGGGTGGCATCGGGTAAACCAAAAGCCCGTGACCCGTGGATGATTAATCTTCTCCATCAGGGTCAGGAAAGGCCAGTAGATGCAGGCCTACAGGAACTCCAGAATACATTAGTTAGGTAGGGTTCCACTCTGCGGGCAGGTATGCGATGCATTGCTGTCCTACTCGCCCCTCCCCGTGATAGGCAGTATAAGAACGAGATGGTGAGATAAGTTGATGGGGAGACGCGGATTGTGTTGTCTGTGATACCGCGCAGGAAAATGTAAAGCACATACTTGCTGCAGCCTTCATCCCGTCCACCACCCAGCATTTATTTCTGTCAGTAACTGTCGAACCGAAAGGGAAAACTTTGGCCCCCTCGCACAGGGGGACACGTCAGGGACTATAGAAGAATTCACTCCTCGGTGAGGGTCACTTGGGTTCATCTTGGACGGTACCGTACAAGTATTTCTCGTCGGAGACCAAGTGGGAGCGAAGCAATGTACCGATAGGGCCGTCCGGGGAAGAGATGCAGTGGGATAAATACCGAGCCTCCCAAACTTGAGCTTCACCTATCCTGGGTAAGCCGGGTAACGCCAAGACAATTCACGACACCTTTCCTCTGGGCGCCTGCCCAATCCATACAGCTCTCTCCTGCCAGGCCAAACGATAACCTCATACCCTCCCGCCATATTTTCACCCCGGACTTCAACAAACTCCACACAGCAGACATGGATGCTTTGGGTCTTTCTGAGCTCCGGCATCTGAAGCCGCGACTGCTCCTTTCCCAAGTTTTGAACTTCGCTTTGATACTTTCAACAGCCTTCATGTTATGGAAGGGCCTTTCAGTTGCAACTGACTCGCCCAGTCCTATCGTCGTGGTACTGTCGGGCAGTATGGAACCGGCGTTTCAGCGTGGGGATCTGTTATTCTTATGGAACCGGAATTTGGAACTCGATAACCCCCCTACACCTGGAACGCAGGTCGGCGAAATCGGTATGCTGCTCGTGACACTTCGTATCATTGTGGAGATATGCAAACGTGTGCTAACGGGTAGGAATATAGTCGTGTATAATGTCATCGGGAAAGACATCCCCATCGTCCACAGGGTTGTGCGAAAGCATCAGGGACCGTAAGTATCATATCTTGATCATCATAGGGAGTTCCACTAACCGAGTGGAATATAGTAAAACGCCTCTCCAGCTCCTTACCAAGGGCGACAACAATCACGCCGATGATACCGAGCTCTACGCGCGCGGTAGGTGGTACCTTGATCGCGAGAAGGAAGTTATTGGGAGTGTTGTTGGATACGTGCCTTTTGTAGGTTACGTTACCATTCTACTCAGTGAACATCCCTGGATGAAGACAGCATTATTGGGTATCATGGGATTACTAGTTATCGTACAGCGGGAATAGCTATGGTCGAATTTTAGTTCCTGGTACTGGTTGGTGGTTGATATCAGGTTTCATAGAGGGGTTTGCGGTGCCACACAACCCTGGCGGTGGCATGTAATGTAGTATACAATCTCATAAAAGGGTTCATTCACTGGGCTGTTCTTATTCCAGCAGCCACCGTACCCCTGGTGTCATCCCAGTGTGTCGTATCTGACGCTTGCAGAATAAGGTAGCGGTAGTGCCAAGTAATATACCAGTATTATCAATCGGCAGATGTTGCTCTTAAGGGCGATTTTCACAGGACCAAAGCACCGCATAGGGCCGGGGTGGGGCCAACAAAACCGAGCCATATCGTGATAAGGTATGCTGTGGGTTCGTATAAAAAGATGTCATGAATAAATATCAAAGGAAAAATAATGTAATATTGTTCATCTCCAGTATCCAAGCATCCATTGTCCCCTGGAGGGGTGAAACAGCAAAATTCAAGGATTGCACAATTTGCAGTCGCTTTGCCACATAATCAGCAAGTGGTTGAGCCACCTAGCAACAGGTCAAGAAAGTGGTAAAGTGATCGCGGATTTCGCAATTCCTGGCTACTCAAGAAAAACGAAATCCGTTGTTTCACCTTTCGAAGGGGCACCCCCTCTACTCGAGTAAACGGACCGAGCTCTCCGCATTTATGATAGAAGGGGCTGGGTTTGGGGTTCGTTCTTGGGGTTGGAAGCTGTTCTATTTGCTTCGGTGAAGCCGTTTTCGAGGATTGAGATTAAGTCTTCCAAACTACATAGTAACCCCCAATCAGCTAAACCAAGCCTCAGAGCTGCAGTAAGTAACTTACTTTTCGACCACGCAATCAGTGTTCTCATGATCCACCAGGCTTCTATTAACGTCGTTTGCAAGAAGAACTGTGGCTGAACCGGCCCTTCTTCCAGCAGTAATATCGTCTACACTATCTCCAACCATGATCAACCTCTCACCTCCATCTTCAAGCCCCCAGCTCTTCGAGATATGCAAGATGCCAGAAGGATCAGGTTTTGGAGGACGGAATTCCCTGGTGACAATAGGGGAGAACACATGGCCCTGCATGAAATTCGAGATGAGGTATTTGACCGGAGTCCTATTCTTGACACCTATTAGTACTGTATTTGAATGTGAAATGGGGGCAAACGGAGGGAAGTGCACTCAAAGTTACGGGTGCAGATAGCCTTCCTAATACCCTTCTTATCAAGATACTCCATGAGCGGTATCAATCCCTTTTGGGGAATCATTTTCATCATTGCCTCCTTTTCGACATTCCGAATGCTTTCCATAGCGGCTGATTGTTTCTCAATTCCCAGAGAGTGGACGTGGTCTAAGATATCAACACTTTTAGAGATTCCTAGAGTAGCCCGCATTCGTGCAAACATCCATGTCTGGGGTTCGCTGAGGAGGTGAATGTTAGGTAGAAGTTTCAATGCAAGCTTGAGAAAGGGGAAGATGCACCACAGTGTTCCGTCGACATCAAAAACGATACCCTGAAGCTTTGGAGCTTCTGCCAAATGAGTCTTTGACGTATCAAGAGGGGCAAACCGGAATCCGGCTGGGGTAGCCATTGTTGGGGAGGAGCGATGGCGGAAGATAATAGAGGAGGGCCCGGATGCAGCTATATTTCGTCAAGGGGACGCGGGGAAGGGCATGGCGGACTGGATCATATATCATTGTGGGGGTAATGGGCAAAGGTTCTGCTA
The DNA here is from genome assembly GCA_003316355.1 of Tuber calosporum. Classification (NCBI taxonomy): domain Eukaryota; kingdom Fungi; phylum Ascomycota; class Pezizomycetes; order Pezizales; family Tuberaceae; genus Tuber; species Tuber calosporum. The sequence continues at coordinate 41,148 of QFET01005846.1, read as the reverse complement.
ACATGTGTCTGCAGGGATGAGGAAACAAGGCTCTGTTCGCATGTATCATATTATCATAATATTATTATGCTCAAATTTATGTTATAAAAGTGGCATGCTGAATGGAGCCTTAATCTTTCAATTGGTTTTTTTTTTCTATCTCTAATCCGCTCTAACCAAAGACGCTGGTCAGACCAGCAATCTCCCCTCCCTTTTTTAAACAGTTCCCCAGTGTCTGGCCTTTATAAAATACAAGTCACGAATCCTTGTAGGAGGAAGAAAAATAACTGTGATTATTCACAAGACACTTCGTGGTTGAGGTGTCTTTATGAAACATCACTCTGCCAAGCAGAGCACCGAGCTTCTATCACACTGGCTTGAAGCTAAAAGATCCTGGGACGGACATAGCGAATTTCGCTGATTTCTACTGTATACGGTACCTGCACCATTGAGATATTGGTTAATGTTATCTCATTGCCATTAACGATAAGTCGTGAATTTGCTGTTGCTGCTCGTCGTTTTTGTTACCAATCCTATACTTGTGTCCTACGGTACCAGTAGCTGGACTCGAGCAACACTGCCCCGGACCGCCCCAGAGGCTTTCATAATACTTTTACCAAGACTTCAGGGCAATAGCAGGGTTAGGGCAAATTTTTTGTGGGAAATCCGCACAAGTGTGGGGAGGAAAACCCAAATGGGCGAATGAACAAGAGCAGTTGCTTGGATTTTCTATACATATTCCGCTGTTTTTTTCTTCCGTTCACATCTCTTCCCCCACCATATGACCACTCTCTCGCCTGGCCCCTCATTCTCACTTTGGCTTAGGGTAACTAATTGCTGGTCATGTTAGAATTGTCCTTGGTGAGCCGCCAGGCCCACCTGAACGGGACCGAAGCGAAATCCTCCATTGGTGCGAAGCGTGAGCAGCCAACTTCAGAGTCCGATTCTGAGAGTAAGGGCCCTTCCAGAAAGAGGGTCAAGATGGATGTGGGTGTGAAGGCAAAATCTACGGAAACAACTTCAACCAACTCCCTGTTCCGAAAATTTGTGAACAATGCTCTGGATGAACGAGCTGCCGTAAGTTTCTTGATCCCGTTGCTGCTGCTGGCGAAATCACCACAACTGACACTGGTTCGTTTCATAGGGAAACAATGCCAATTTTGAGCTTCTCCGGCGGAAGTTCTCAGCCAACCCCGTCAGTGAAGATGCACCATCTTCTCTGGAGTTGCAGAATACAATTTCGGCTCTCACAAATACCGTCTCGAGGTTAAATGGATCGTATTCCCAGCTAGTAAAAGATATTATTAACTGCCAATGGGTGGCAAGGGAGAGCGGCTTTGTGGGATCGTATGTGAAGCTATTGGGTAGTTTAGTCAGTGCACATTCAAATTATATGGATTTGATTGTCAACATGCTCGTCCAGCATTTGGTCTGGTGTAAGTCAAATACTCCCTTCTTGTGTGTGTTCAAGGTTTGACTTTTCAGATAGTGCATAGCTCAGCAGGCAAGCTGCCCAACCTTTTGCCAGTCAAGAGAAGTGTCATATATGAGCGTGTTCATTATGCGCTGCAGTTCATTCTTGACCTAGTCCCGACTGCAGCATTTTCCACCCTTTTCCCAGCATTAATATCTGAGTTTCCTCACAAGAGCGAGAGCAAGAAGGCTCACGTTACCTACGTCACGAATTTATTACGAGTTATCGAGTATACCCCTTCACTTCGAAATAAGTTGTTGGCTTTCATCACCGACCGGGTCATTAAAATCGACACAGAAATTCAAGCCGATCTCGACGACTTGGAGGACGAACAAGGCGAGGAGTTGGAGGCCCAGATTACGGGGACAGAAATCGAGGGAAATGAAGGTGGTACTATGACTGGAGCCGAAGAAGATGTGGAGGAAGACGGGGAAGAGGAGGAGAGCGATGACTCAAGCGAGGAGTATGGCATAGATGCGGTGGCAAATATTAAGGACACTGTGGATAAGCTCGACGTTATGCTTGACATATTGTTCTCGTATTACTCAAGGAGTTTTCCAAACAAGAGCGTTGAAAGCCCTACCCAAGAGTCCATTGAGAGCTTTGGGCTTATCATGAAGCTTTTCAATGGTATCATTCTGCCCACTTACCGCTCCCGCTACACGCAATTTCTTGTATTCTGGGCCGCACAAAAGGCTCCACGCTTCTCAGATACCTTCTGCGTTACTGCTATCACTAAGGCATTGGATAATACGCTTCAGCCTGGCACTAGACAAGCGGCAGCGGCTTATGTCGCGTCATTCATTGCTAGGGCTAAGCTAATGCCTGGGCAATATGTCCAAATTGCCACAAAGATCATGTGCCGATGGCTCGGGGCTTTTGTAGATCAACGGTCTGCAGAATGTGAAGGTCCTGACGTCTCAAAATGGGGCGGGTTTTACAGTGTCTGTCAGGCTGTCATGTATATCTTCTGTTTCAGATGGAAGGATCTCAGAGAGGTCGAGGAAGATGAGTTTGGTGTTATCAGGGAGCGGTGGATGGGATTTCTCCAGAATCTTAACAAGGCTATCACTTCCAAGTTTAACCCCTTAAAGGTACGCTTCCTACATGTAACCTCCGTTATGGTATTTCCGTATGCTAAAGGTTTGATTTTGAAAAATAAAGGTTTGTTCACCAGCCGTTGTCGAGACTTTCGCGAAGATTGCATCCCACTTTCAGCTGGTTTACTGCTTTACCATCATCGAGCAGAATAAACGCAAAGGGTTGAGTAGCCAAGCGGAAATAGACAGTTATTTCCCATTTGACCCGTACAACCTGAAGCGAAGTAAACGATGGATCCAATGCTGCTACAATGAATGGGAACCTATACAGGGGCTCGAGGATGAGGAAGAGGAAGACAACGATAGCTCTGGGGGAAGTGATAACGACAACGAGAGTGCGGTTGAGGAAGTAGATGACGACGAGAGTGAGGCTCACGAATAGAGGTCTCAATTTTTTTCCTCGTTCATCTGGATGAGTTAGACGGAAAACAGTCCAATAAACAGTCCTTCTTAGTTTGCTCCGGTAAAAGTTTTTTTTCTTTTCTATTATTTTTATTTTTATTTTTTTGCGAAACGGGGACAATGAGTCGGGGATTTTTCAGGGGGTCATCGGACATGCGATATATTGGCAAGGCGTTCATGAAGGGGCGTTTACCTCGATAGGGAAAAATCATGTCTACAATTTTTGTTTGGTGGTGGCTTGGGCATTTTCCCAGGAATTTTCTGTTCCCATCATACATGAATACTCGAGTATTCCACTCAAGCAATCCTGATGATATTTACGGATGATGGTTGTCATGTGGGTGGTGTACCATGCCGTGCTCGAGTGCTGTATTGTCCTGCGTCAAGTTAGCCAGCTTGTAAATAGACTAGATTTCCGGTGGTTCGAACAAAAGCTAGTAATGACAATTTTACAATAATTGGACGAGGCCCAATCATATAGTTTGCCTCCTTCTTGACATTGCCTTTGTGAATCAGGTTTGATGGATTAGGGTTACTGCAATAGTGGAAGGTGGTCAAAAAAAAAAAAAAGAAAAAAAGGTGAAATTTAATGACATCAATTATTACTCCGATTGTGGACTAATTTATACATTGTTCTTGTTCCTTTTCAGTTAAGTTTAGTGTATTAGGGTTACTGCAATAGTGGAGGCTTGCTAAGAAAAAAAAAAAATTGAAATCCAGTAATATCAAATATAACATATTACCTATAAAATATAGAACTTTATTTTTTTGCCAGTATAAATTGGTAGATTCAAGTTACATGAATAATATAAAATATCTATCATAACTGAAGTAGAAAAACTTAATACCAAGTACTACTCATATTAGCTATATATTGATATACTTTTCTTCATACTTGATAGTGCATTTAAAATACCCATTATTGTAAATCAGAATCTACTTATCAATGCATTAAATCTTAAAATACTTTGATAGATTCATGGAACTGTTCAAAGATACTAAAGGAGGTACAGGTTTCGCTTCACCCTTTAGGGTAGTGTTATTCTGCCATGAATGATGTAACCTACTCCCAAGTATCTCGAGAATCCCAAAGGGACCCTGAAGATACTATTAGGATAGGGGGAGAAGCGTCGATGGATATGTCTTCAATAGACAAGGTAAAAGGTATGGAACTAATAGAGTGACCGTTCAACTTGTAGTATTAAAGATGATAGTCCTGTGAGGCTTGAGAGTCCGAATCCTTAAGGGATTGCAGGCTCTTTAAATACAAAAGATTGTAGCTAGGAAAACTAAACAAAAGCACAAACATCCTGTCCAAAAACATGCTAACAGAGGAAGCATAACAAGGTAACCATAGTCCGCAAACAGAGGGTTAAAAGCGACAGGATGAAGCTAACAAAATAAGTAATGGAATCCAAACAGGAAGGAACAAGAGATCGCTACTACTATACAAATCCAGTAGGTATAGCAAGAGGATAGCGATACCCAAATGGGTAGAAGCAAGGAGGGGTAGTGATAAGCGAAAAAAAGAATAACCAGTTAGGAAGTCATAACCAGGTAGGAAGGGACAACCAAATAGTAGCGCTTATCAGGTATAAACCCAAATAAGTAATAACCAACATCAAGTCAGTAGTAATAGTAAAAACATAATAGGATTCCGTTACAAATGAATAGTTTCTGGTTGAGATCAAAATTCAATAATTAAGGATTCCATGATAATAGACATATAACAAACTTAAAAATATCATAGTATAGACTAGTTTTAAAAATAAATAATATGGGAAATGTATTTTATAAATAACCTGCATATTGTTTTGTGTTCAGTAGAGTAGAATTTAACTTTTAATATCAAGAGGACTCGAATAAATGATCCTTGAACTAGGTAGTCTGAAATTTACTCCAATGGAAAAGGGGTGGAAAAAAGACCAAAGAATCTGCCCCCTAATATGAGAAAAAAAGGAAAAAAACACGGGGCCTTACTGCAAGAGGCAACTCCAACACCCTAGCACAAGGATCAATTATTCGGGTTTTTATAATAGCAGGAAGAAGGTACTAGACTATTTATAATAATTAGGCTAATTATGAATCAAGATATTAAGTTTTGAGAATTAAGAAAAGAATAATGTAACGCCTCCCTGGGTGTCTCAGGCACCAAGAGGAATGCGTCTCGGTAAGGTATAACGATAGTAACTCAGATCCCAAACTGTCGGGACTTCAAGTGAGTATTACTACCGGAGATCTCAATAAGTTGTTTAACAGCTGTCGATTACTATATCGCCAGCTTGGCTAAGTCCTAGACTTACTTGCTGTGGTTTCGTGCGAACTGAAAAGAAGTAACTGCTCAACCAAGTATATTGAAAACTCTGTCTGTCGAAGTCTGCCCTGTCTAAGCACCAGAGGGGCAGTCTTTAAATACATGATCTCGCTTTTCCAAAGCTTTCCATCTTCTTCCATTTGATTTCCAATCAGCGGACATAACCAAGCTCCGCTTGTAAAGTCCTCCAATCAAAGAAATGCCTCTTGCACCTAAACGGTACTGCAAACAAAATATGTATCATCCTGATACATGAAACAAAACATAAAACATTTCGGGTATCAGCCTGATACATGAAACCCAACATAAAACAAACTAAGTATCAAACGATACTTGAAACCAATAATAAAACAAACTACGTATCAAACGATACTTGAAACCAATAACAAAACAAACTAACCCCTTACTAGTCCTGCTAGTTTCTGTTAGCCTTGTCAGCCTTAGCAATAGTAACCAATACCGGTTACACCCCAGAAACAAAACAACTGTTTCCAAAAACAAAATAAAACCACAAAACCACGATCCCTAATCGCGAAATATTAAAACCAGGTCTTGATAATCTCGCTATCATCCGAGACTCCAGAGTGGTCATAGTCGCTTTCCAAATAGGGTTTCCAAAACCAATCGTTCACTTTTCCTTCATCAGCGAACTTCCCGTAAACTGGCATCTTTGGCGTGAATCCGATCTCGATATATCCCGTAATGATGGGAAACTCGTCGCCTGGACAATTGTCTGTCCACCAATCCTGGACAAGGTTCATAGCGTTTTCTTAATCCTTCGACAGGCTGCCAGCTATTCTCAGTATCCGCATAACCTTTCCACTTAATAAGGAACTGGTCTCGTCCATAGTGCTGGCGGTGATCCAATACTTGTTCAACTTCCCATTCCGGTACTTCTTCAATGAGAATGAGTGCTGGTTTCATATAGGCTCTACCAGGGAACCTATCATTATCGTTCTCTATGAAACTCTTAACCGTAGAGTAATGAAATACTCCTTCCTTGCGGCGGGATATCCTAGCGTCCATCTTAACTGTGTAGTTCTGTGTGTGGGAGTCGTATTCCACCACCTCGAAGGGTTCTCGCCATCTGGGTTCGAGTTTCTTGCTTCTACCAGATTCTGTAGCGAACAGGTCTCCCCAGACTAACAATCGTTCGCCCACATCAATGGGTTTGTGGGTGGTCCTTCTTCTTGCTGCCATCCTGGTACTCCTAAATCTCGCCATCTTGACAAATTGGTAGGCCTCATTACGCAGTTCATGGTGTCTATTCAGGAAGTCATCTGAGGCACGCACCTGGGTGTTTCTGACTCTGATGGTCGACAGCATTGGGTAATCTCGTCCATAGACTGCTTTGTATGGTGACATGTTCAGGACATCAGAATGTCCTGCATTCTCGTAGGCTGCTAACTCTGGAAGCACAAGTAACCAGTTGTTCTGGTGCTTGTTAACAACATTCCTTAAGGAGGTCTTAAGTTCCCTAATCTTTCTCTCAACCTGACCTTTAGTTTCGTGGTGTCCAGGTACTGCTTTGATATGTTCGATCCCCAAAGACTTCATGCTTTGGGCCCAAAATCGTTAGGTAAAACGTGGGTCAGCATCGCTGATATTCGATGTATGTACTCCATGTGGAGTGAAAATATGGTGCCGGAGGAGGGTGAAGGTCTCGACTGCTTGACTGTTTGAATGTGTAGGGATAAACCAAGTGAATCCAACCGCACTATCGACAACCACTAGTACTGTATCGTACTTGTTGTTTCCAGACTTATTGAATGGTCTTGTAAAGTCGATAGTGTAGGAGGTAAAACTCACTGAGGGTACTGGCATAGACTGTGCCTCTCCTTCAGGTAGCTGGTTGCGTTCCTTATTCCTCTGGCATAAATCGCATTGTCGGAGATAGTCTCGAAAGTCTTTCCTCATCTCAGGCCAGAATATGTATTCTGTAGCATCATCAGCAAAAGTCAGCATTTTCCCCCTATCCCTCATGAGGCATGTGAGGGATGGGGGGCCAAATTATAAAACTCAAGTTGTTGTATCTTGTATCTATGACCCCACAACTTCTGATAGCTCCGGCTTTTTGCGGTATTTTCCTTTTACAAACTCTTTTCGTTGCCATCCGGCTTACTCCGGACGTTGTCCGTCCCTTTTGAGCTATTGCACAGTCCAATCATTCTTTGACTCATCTACCCTAGTTTATCCGGCCCTACCTTCCTCCCCCTGGATTGTTCCATTATGGACACTTGCCCCACGACTCAATCATGCCTTCCTACGGCCTAAATGCGCTCCCCTCAGCGTTTATTCACACATCCCTATTACGCCCAGCTATACACAAACCCTTTGTGCCTTTGAACGTCCCAAGCCAGCTCCTCTAGTTGTCTTCTTGCTCCTTGCTACCCTCGCTTATTTCTCCCCTTCCCTTCACCACTACACCTAGACCTAATTCCACACCACCACTTCTCCTCGTGTATTCAATACTTACGTTGACGATTCTCGTCCTTTTCCCGCTGTCGCTCATCTCTTCATCTATGATGCTTGCTGTCGCGTCTATCCCTCCACTTCTCAACTCTGCCCTATGACTGCCCAACACACGGTATTATGATAACACTATCTGGTTCCTAAATTTCTTTCTCTGTAGCAGAACAATTGCCACATCGCATTCCTTCACTCTCTTGCCGTACTAGTGCTTTCTTCACGGCTCTTAGGGGCCTTGGCCCGGCTCTACGCGACCTTCACTGAGCTTTAGTTTTTCCAATTGGGTTGTAGTCTAACTTTAAGTTGTATATTATAAATCAATAAATATTTCTAATTATTTCTTTATTTTATTTTAATACTACATTTATTCTGAATAGGACGTTATTCGTCTTCAATCCACCCCGCCTCTAGAGCCTCAACCTCATCCTCATCTTCAGGATCTGAATTATTGTCCTCGACCTCGCTTTCCTCATCCCCTGAAATCTCCAACTCCATATATGCCGCGGCTTCCTTATCCTCAAGTGGGGCGTGACACTCTTGATCCTGAACAAACCCACTATCCCTCAGCATCCTCTTGATGCGCTTTTTTGTCTCTTCCACGAGTTTCCTTCTCACCTCTGGGGGCAGCCCATGCCAGGTTGCACGCTGTCGGATATAAACATCTAAATTTTCTCGGTGAGTACAATAACCTATAGAAAGTCTTATTTGAACCTTCAAAGGTTATAACTAACTCTGTAGTGTCAGAGCTGAGAAATCTGGGGGCTGAACAAATGATCCGGAACTCCAAGCCTTCAAAGCATGATACATACAGGCCTTTGTAAGGCATATTAGGACGTCGTTAGTAGGATTAAGAAATGGTTTTTCTGTCCTCCCACACATTCTCCTACCCTGGTACAACTTATAAAACAATAGTTTTGCTATCTCCGGCGCAGCAAACCGGAAACCACATTCCTGCCTTGGTAAGCCTTTTCGCGTCTCATTGGAGACGATCTGCGTACTACTGACCTCTTGTTTACTTGGATAGCATGTGAACCGGTCATTTTCCAGTAAAGAGTTAACCCCCGCCTTTATTTCAGTCCGTGTTTTATGCACGAAGTCATAAAGGTCCTCAACCGTGTTTTTAGACTCTGAAACTAAGTGTGACCTGGTACTGGACTGCCTCGATTTCAACTAAATGTATCTAATTAGCCGTTCACTGTCCCAAAGGGGACATTCAGGGATATTCAAAAGACTTACAAAAGTCATTGCCGACTTCCCGATCTCCCTGTCTCTCCAACCCATCTTAGTAGCTGCCTTTACCCAATAGCTTTTGAGAAGCGTATAGTTTTCGGCAGGCTTTACGAAGGGATTAACCATCCATGTGTGGTACCATACCATATTAGCTGCGTTCTCAAACATTATCCTCTCCTCCCCATGCAAGGAATTGCTTTTTGATGACACAGTTACCGGGACTGCAATATCAGACGCCGGAAGGTCCAGATTAGCCATACGACGCTCTGAATGGGACGTCACTATTCCTTCCCCTACAGCATCAAAGGGTGAAAGATGTGACGAATCTACTCTGAGATGGCCTGAATGCAATTGTGCTGCCTGCTGCTGTGATGAAAGCCCTTGTGAAGGGCCATTCAGAGCTGGTGATGGGGAGTCCTCAGTGCTCTTCCGTATTAGCATGCAATTTTAAAAGTTATCAGATTTACTCACAAATCTCAACCGGCTCCTTATCCTCCGTGGCTGTTGCTCCACCAGTGGTTCTGCTGGACGTTTTTCGAGCCTTCTGGGACTAATGGGAACATCATCCTCGTCAACCTCCGTAAGCTCCTCTTCCTCAACAAAAGAATTAACAGGTCATTGTCTATCCCGTACTGTCGTGCCACTCTCTACAAAGGATACAGAAGATCTCGATGATGATGGCTGAGCTCGGGGGACTACTGGTACCGTACTCAAGTGTTATATAAAAAGTTTCGGGTGAGCTCATTTTGGCCTCTGAACGGCAGAACTCACCTCTGCTTGTATTTCCTGTCATAATTTTGTGTATGTGAAATATTTAGAGTGTGTAGAGGAATTGGATTGATGTGTGAAAGGTCTCCAAGTGTTGAATGAACTTACGGCGTCCCACGGGGACGAAGGAGCTATATGCTAGAGCACAGATTTGGCTTGAGCCCAAGGTCCGTGTAAATTATTGGCATGGACCCAGTCCACGCTATAGCCTTTTGGCCGCCGAACGTCTCAATTACTACGTGCACGGATAGCTCCAGGCCGGATAGAGACTATCTATTCGGCATTGCTGGGAAAGAATTTTATATGCCTGGTCACTTGGTTGAACGAGCATAACTTATGATTTCCAAAAGATTAGATTATACATACTAGGACGAGATCAAGAAGAAAGGGGACGTTTAGCGTTGCAGAAAACCTTTATATCTTACTGGCTAAATTCAAAAAAGAAAACTATTAAGAACACTAAAATCTAGGACGGCAGGATAGGATCTAGAGAAGCTGTAAAACAGCGTAGACAGGATTAAGAAAATGATTCGCCGAGAAAAGCAAAATAGCAAAAAAGATACGAAAGCCCTATGAAACAAATGAAAACACATATGAAGGCTCCAATAAGAGGTAGCCCGGCACAAACAAACAAGCTCTAGAAAACTGTCGCCAAATGGATGCAAGTTGGAGCAAAAGTACGAAAGTCCGTGAAACAAAAAACACCCGAAGGCCCAAAGAAGACGTACCCTGGCACAAACAAATAAGCTCCAGAAAACAAGCGCCGAAGAGATACAGCTTGAAGGGGTAGTAAAAAAGTTCATAGAACAAATGAACCGCGATCCGAAGGTTCAAAGAAGACGCAACTACGTACAAATTAGCCTTGGAGACCCCCCCCCTAGTCGCCGATAGGAACGAAAACAAAACCAAAGAAACCTAGTAAAACAAAGAAACCCAACCGAAAACCCAAGAAGACCCAGCGCGTCCTAATTGCCCCCTCCCCGTTTCCGTCTCCATCGCCATCGCCATCGCCATCGCCATCGCCACCCACAGGTGGTGCCTTGCACCCGGGAGGTGGAACGCCCGGAGGCAGAGCCATATTTGGGACATCTTGTCCAGCGTAAAGGTTCATATAACCTGCTCCCTGCTTAACACGAGCGCGAGAGATGAGTTCCCGGGAGTGCCTCTGGAACCTAATGACCTTGCGATCATTACTCAGAATCCTCTTCTGCCAGCCAGCATGAGAGCTGGGAAAGGCCTTTCTGTGCTTTGCACGGCGCCCAACGTCTTCCTCAACATCAGAGTCGGAATCAGGCTCTGTGTAGAACTCAGCGACATCGAATTGGCCAGGGTCGAGATAGCGCCGTTTGCCTACAACAAGAGGTGTATTGGGACGAACGGCGTCGCCACCGGCGGCAGGAACAGCAGGATCGCGGTGGAGGAAGCAAGCAACTGTCTGGGTGGTGCACCGGGTGAGATGAAGTCAGGCATTAACTTGATCGTCGTCGATCAATTCGATTTGGTCGGCAGCATCAGGGGTGACATTCATCCCTAGAATGTCGCGAAGAATCCCAATGAACTGTCGCGGGTGCTCCTGATTATCCAGGTACCGACAGGCAGCTTCGCCGAGCTCCTGTAAAGTGTAGTACTGGAGGATCGCCAGCCAAGTCTTGTTTGGCGTATTGCTACTGTGCACAACCCAGGGTAGCTGACGAGCTTGCCCAGCAATGGCACCTGACGTTTCAACGAATATTATGCGCACCGGTCTCTCTTTGTGAAGAGTTCCTTGGGGACGAGCAACGTCACCTCCACCCCCCGATCGGGCACCCGAAGCACCGCCAGCATCCTCATCCTCATCGGCGTGCTCATCATCTGAATTGAGGCAGGTATTCCTCCGAGACTCGGCCGCCTTTCTCAGCACGTCAATGATGAAGGTATCCAGGGCGACGTGGAATGCCTGATGTGGGCCGTTCTGGTGTGAATTGAATTTGGCCTGAAAGCCTTGGAGGGTAGTGTGGGCAACGACCTCAGTTCTGAGTTGACCCCAGAGGATATCGCCGGCCTGTCTACGGCTGGTGATACCCTTCTCCTGGACCTTCCCCAGAATTAACATCCGAAGGGCACGGTATCGCCTCCCAGTGACAGTGCCTCCAGCAACGTTGAGATTGAGCTCAGTACGGAACTCGGCAGTAGTGGGACGTGGCACGCTAGCAACCAATCAGATTCTCCGTAAATAGGAACAAATGAGACGTACAGAGGACTAACCTTAATTAAGAAAGGATGTTCTTGGCGTGCAGAATAGGACGGAAAATTGCACGAGATCTAGTGAATGGTCATCAGTAATTAATCTATCTTGGGAAAGGTCCCGATAAGACGCGCAGGGGACTAACTTCAAGAAGATTCGCAGCCGAAAATGGGGAGCCACTAATCTATCTCGAGAGTAGCGATTAGTTATTGTTTCCCAACAAGAAAGGCTGGAGAGTAGCCGATTCAAGCTGTGCACAGGGTCAACAAGGCCTTCACCCGTCCCCGAAGGAATGGGTGAAGGCCAGGCTTCAAAGGTTTATGTTTGTTTGTTCTTGGGGGATGAGTAAGGAAAGGAAAGACCCAAGGGAGATGAATCGGGTAATAAACTTACCTTTATGGTGTCGAAAACGGTTGTTTCTACCGTGACTGGATTTTTCGCGGGGACGAGCGAGGGTTTAAAACAGATTCCTGGAATAACAAAGCTACACCAGAAAAGCTACTGGGAGAAGTGACGGAGGACTTCAAAGGTAAGTGATTCTGCGTACAGCGATCAGTATATGGTAGCTAATGAAAGGCCTGAGAACGGCTCATTTTAGACATTAGGAACGATGTATGAGACTTACAGTGGGTTGGCGTGAAGTGTGAGTGAGACTTTATGATCGCGCAAAAGAATTACCGTACCGGCAGTATAAGATGTTGTTGTAAAGACAAAGTCGCTGTTTGAGGATCGATTAGGGCGTTTAGAGGCTGCTAGAGGATTTGGTGAATGAAGAAGAAGAAAGAGAAAGGGCAGGGTAGAGCGGGTCTATATAACAAGGAAGAACGTACTATTCAAGGTGTTTGTCGCTATATCAAGAGTTCTAGTGATTCTGACAAGTTTGAAAGAGACCATTGAACGTCACATCTTGAATATTGAACGTTCTTCAGAGCCTGTACAAAATAGTACAGGCGTACGGTTACAATAAGGATACAAAGTAAGCTTGTACACTTGAAAGGTAAGTCTAACAAACATGAACAAGCTTTTCAAGAGAGGATGAAGGTACGGCGATGTGATTGGTGGGCTGGGGACTACCCCAGCTGTCTTGGTATAGGTTCGGATAAGTGAAATTCACGTATAGGCACTTGACATGATCTTTAGCATTTTCAAAGTCTGCAATGAGCCGAACAACGTTCAGGATCATAAAGATAAATTCTCATTGTTTGTGCTACGATAAATATAGAAAGTCAAGGGGAGTTGTTCTCAGGATAAAAAGCACTGGGCCTAGTTCGGGTTAGGTTGTGGGGAGGGAGTTTAGGGCCGAAGAACGGACACGATCTGTGCCCTCATTACAATTTTGCTCAGGGGTAGGTGAGAAAAAACACAGCAGCGCCCACGGGCCATACCGTGTATCTGGATAGTTTCGATTTTTTTTTCTCCCCCTGCCATATCTCTAACTCTAAGATCTAGTGGGACGAGGTTCGTTCCCTTAGTACCTTCACGCGTACAATCTATCTCTAAAGTGCAGCTCCGGTTAAGAAACTAGCTATCCGATTGTCACACTTGTTCAAGTACAAGGTCAGACCAGTCCTGAAAGTAAGTTTGGTTTATTTGCGTCTTCGTTGTGCTGTTTCCCGTTAAAACTAATTTCTTACAGAATGGAACAAGAGTCCCAGTGCCCGTACTGCAGGAAAAAATACAAGTCCAGTACATGGTATAGAAACCATATAGAAACCGCACATTTTGACTTTGTACAATCTCGGAGAACACTCAAACAGCCCATTTGCGATGAAGAATGTCGAACTCAGATCACGCTACCGGTAGACTCTGACCAACCTTTCGATCCGATCGGTGACGAATTCCCAGAAATTGAACTGAATATGGATGAAAATGAGCTCGACAGTGACGCAACCACCGGCTATTCGGACGTGGAAAGCGACAATTGTTCTGATACTGAGGGAATGGCACCATGGGTTGGATTCCCCATACCGACAAAACACGCCACTGCGGGGAGATCTATACGGGACGTTGTACTGCGAGAAAATTGTGAAGACGAGATGTGGCTACCATTCAGAACCAACTCTGACTTTGAGCTTGCGGGCTGGTTTATTGAAGCGAAGGTACCAAAGGATCACATCAACAGATATTTCAAGATGAACTTGGGGCCCGAAGACATTAATCTTAAATCTAGCTATCGGCTCCTTGAGGCTCTTGATGAGATGGAATCAGGTATGGGGATGAAGAGCTGGAAAGAGGGGTTTGTATCGTTTAGCGAAGTTGTACGTAAATCTACCCTCAGAATGTCCAATATTGACCGTATATGGGAAATACCCGACAGGGAAGAACCCGATAAAGCTTCCTCAACACAGAAATTCTTTTTCCGCAATCCTATTGATTGTGCTAGATATCTACTTAGTCAAAGATGTTTTGCACTAGATTTTGTTTACGCCCCGGTCAAGGAAAAGAATAGTGAAGAGCCACCACAGCGAGTTTATTCTGAAATGCACTCAGCGGATTGGTGGTGGGAAACACAGGTAGGTTCAAATGCGACGTTCCACGACGCATCCACACCGCGTGTCAGAACCTAAAATTAACAGCCAAAAAAGGATACATTGCCTGATGGAGCAACGCTTGTACCAATCATATGTGCCTCAGATGTTACCTTTTTAACGAATTTTTCGGGAGATAAGAAAGCCTGGCCAATCTATATGACAATTGGGAATATCCTATCGAAAACGCGGAATAAGGCCTCGAAATATGCGACCGTCCTTTTGGCGCTTTTGCCCGTCCCCCCGAAGATGCTGGGAGTAGCAGCATGAGATGCACAGCAAAGGCAGGTCAACAAAGAGATTCTTTGTGATTTGATAGAAGCGATATTTCCACCAATGATTGCGTTGGGAAATGCCAGAATAAAGGTTGAATGTGCTGATGGAAAGGTCAGATTATGTTTTCCACGTCTCGCGGCTTGGATTGCAGATCACTTAGAAAACGTCACATTGCACGGTATTCAACAGAATCAGTGCGCTGTCTGTGAGGAACGACCGGAACAATTAGGTTCCCATTTGAGACGCCCCGTGGCTAAACGAGATTATAGAAAATACGAAAATCTCTTCCACCGGTACTGCAATAACGACAAGCAACCAGGGCAAATACTCACAGATCATGGGTTCAAATTGCTGTCAAGCGGCTTTTGGGGTCTTCCGAACGTTCAACAGTACGACTTGCCCAAACCAAATATTCTTCACGTTGTTTACCTCGGAATATTCGAAGCACACCTTATGAAATGGGTAATTGGATTTCTAAAGAAGTTCAAGCGGTTACAAACATTCGATGCGATCTGTAAGAGTTTGGCTGTTTATCCGGGTTATTCTGCGCCGTACAAAGAATACACACGGATCTCGCAATGGACCGGAAAAGAGATGAGGAATCTGGTTAAAGTAATACTACCGTGTTTTGCAGCTTCTTTATGTCGTCCTAGTGCCATAGAACGTCCCGTATTTACCAAAGCTTTGTCCTGTTTCCGATCGATTGTGGACTTTACTCTAATATCACAATATACAAGCTATACCAATGAGACAATTCAATACCTCGAACAGTTCCTAAAATCCTTTCACGATCACAAAGATGTTTTTAAGGAGTGCCGAAAACATAAGTACACCACGAGAAAGGTGCGAGAGGTGAGTACGAGGATTAGGGGTGAGAATAGCCAAGTACTTAATCAACACCGCCTTTCCGAAGTCACAGAAGCCAAAAGACCTCGTATTGCGGACGAACAGTGTGGCGATTTAGATGGAATTGTCGCTGATATCTACGATGAGGATGTAGACTTTAACTTTGTTAAAATACACCTGCTAAGTCACATTGGGGACCATGTGCGGCGCTTTAGGAACATTCAAATGTATTCTACGTAGTCGGGGGAGTCAAATCACAAACCAATGATCAAAGAGTGTTATCGGCGCTCAAATAAAAACGATGCAGGCCATCAAATCCTGAGAATGTATGCCAGGCTTAACCGCTTCAAAATTCATGAAATGAATGTTGAAGCAAGTTTACCACGTCCTATTGAGGACGAACAATGTGACAAGGAGCACAAGCGGAGGGTAGGATCCGTAACTCAGCAACTAATGGGTTTTACAGCAACGATCGGAACTGTTTCTCAATTCAGTCAGACGTTGAAAAATCTCCCTCACCTTTTACTCGACTATTATCGACGGAAATCATCTGTAAGTCTACAGCTTGAAGTGGATACGGTCAACCAGTTTCCCGTCGAGATATGTCGGCTTTTACGCGTTCCGGTTGAGGACTTTCAGGACGCACGTGAGGTTATATGGCACAATCTTCGGTGTACAGGCACTCAGCTTTTGAGGTCCACGGGTCGGAGTAGAAACGGTTGGGTCTGGGTGGATTCATGTAATAAAAGTATTTATGGGGCGTTGAAAGGCTATTACCCAGCGTGCTTGGTATCAATAATGAAGGTTCGAGAGTTAACAACGGGTAATGTGGATTGACTGGTATTGGTAGATAGACTCTATGTTGAGATTTGGGGGAAGTTAAACGACACTACAGGACTTGTTACCGTCACTTTAGGGACGGCGAAAGGGCCAAATGGGACAGCGGAAAGGGTTGTTGGCATCAAAAGGATAATGGGCATGGCGCATTTAGTACCAGAGGGTGCGGGAGTAGATAATAAACGCTGGTATGTAAAAAATAGGATTGATTTAGAAACATTTAATAGAATATATTAAACAAAGTAAGATAAATACATGCGAATGAACACAGAGCGGCGCAAATGAGACGTATAATAACATTTTCTAAGCGAGCAAGGATGAGAATAAAATAGTAAAGTTTATATGGGAACAACACAGGTGGGAAGAGAGTATATTATGGTGTGAGGAACGTCCCCAGGGGGACGGTGTCCATAACGGAGAAATCAGGGTGAAGGGAAAGTGACAAGTAATGATAGGGAGCCGAGACACCCAGAGGTTTTTCCGGACTCAGACAGGGAAGAATGAGCCGCACAACGTCCAAAGTGGCGCGGCTGGAAAAGCCAAAAAAAAAACGGGGGTCTGGATTGAGCTGTGGAGAGGTCCCGAGAGTTTTCTGACAACGATAGAATTACGGGAGGGACTGGAAGGACAGGGGGAGCTGGCATTACCAGCCTGTTCAGGGAGATATATAGGTAATACATGAGGGAGAATTTTTTTTGCTGATGATAGAGTAGGTTCCTATCTGCGCTATGGTGTCCTCAGTTGTGAATCTCATTAATCACGATCTCCCTGAGTGTCATCCCATTCACTGCCTGTCCATTAGGTATGTATAGGCAATCCTGACCACCCCTGGTCATAGCATTCGTTAGTCTATCGCCGATCCTATAGTGGGATAGCTTGCCACCTCTCCCAGTGTTGCTAGCGTCAGAAGCCTGCTTGTACATGTCATCGTTCCTGTAGGCCTCTACCATCTTTCTTCTCCATTGGCTACTCATTTCTGCCACTACTGCTGCCATATCCCGTTCATCCTATACTCGCTCCAGGCGTGGTACTTCCTCCTCCTCGTCCCCGTAAAGCTCGTAGAATGTACGTTGGTAGTGAGGGAGGGTAGGTGGCTCGATGACTGGTATAAGCCTTGGTTGGCCGCATGCCGCATTGGAGTAGAGGGGCCGCTTAGGCTCTTTTGATAGTTGTTGGTAAGGACTCTCATGGTCCTGATACTCCGAACTCATGTCTCCTAGCTGTTCATTCAGGCGTCGCCTGATAGCATCCAGGTCCAGTACCGGTGGCTGAGGTAACAAGATGCTATTCCTTTCTTTATAGGTAGAGACTAGCTCGGGTAGAACTATCTTGTCTCTAAGCTTCTCGTCCTCATGGATAGTACACTGGCGATCATAGCATGCGCTCCAGTGCATTGCCGCATGATTTCTCTCATCATCACTAATCTCTAGGGTGACTCTGTCTACCCAATTGTTTCCTGCCCTGATAGAGCAATCTGAGTTATCCGATGAAAGTGGTTCCTCAACAGGAAGTGGTTCAAAGCGCGACATATTTGAGGATATACAAGGTATGTTGTGAGGGTTTGAATCTTCTTCGTTGGTAGGGTCTTGAGCGTAGTTTGGTTCTGGATCAAATTGCTCATAAAGACGGAAAAGGGCGTTTACTAAATAGTTTCCCTTCCCGAGCCTATAACATATCTTTGCCTTGTATTTTCCCAAATGGGTTCGCCACCTCCGCTGCTTGCTTGATGGGTTTTTGGCTGTCTTCAGGTACACCAATAGTTGGTGGTCGGTTATGATTGTAAATTCATGCCCTGCAAGAATGTGATCAAAGGAGGTTAAGGCATCCATAATTGCGAGTGCCTCCTTATCGGTAGTTCTGTAATTCATTTGTGAGTGGGTGAATTTCATGCTGTGCAATGCCGCAGGCCTCGCCGTTTCAGGTGTATCTCCTTGTCCTACCCAAGCTCCTACCCCTGAGTCAGGGGCATCCGTAATGAGCCATATCTTTTGTTCTGAGGTGTGGTTGATCGGTCTCCTGACCTGATTCTGTTTGGCGATTTCCTTCACATTCTCGATCCATTGATCATGTGTAGGTGTCCAGACAAAGTCCTCATTTCCAGTAAGATCCGTCAAGGGTGCTGTTATAGTAGCAATGTGTGGTCGGAATTGGCTAATGTAGTTTACCAATCCTAGGAACTCCTGAAGTTGTTTCTTATTCTTCCGTGTTTCCCACTCCTCAAACCTCCTGCTCTTTTCAGGGGATTCTCTAAGCCCCTTGTCATCGATTACGTGGCCTAGTACTGGTGATTCTTTTGCAAAGAAGTCCGACTTCTTTCTGCTCGCAAAGAGCTCTGCCTTCTCCAACCTGTCACAAACCGCTTTAATGTGTTTCAAGTAGTCGGACTCTGTATCAGAGAAAGTGAGTATATTGTCGATGTACACCCACACGAATTCTCCCAGGCAGTCGGCGAGTAGGTCTGACATGATTCTCATAAATGTACCTGGTGCATTCATGTCTCCTTGTAACACAACCTTGCTGACGAAACCTACGAAGGGTATTTTGAAACTGTTATATTTGACATCGTCAGGGTGGACCCTGGTTTGAAAGTAGGCATCGCCTAGGTCGATCTTGCTTCTGTATCAAGCCCTTCCTAATGTATTGAGTAATCTCCTTTGGTTTGGAATAGGTTCATCATCCTTTTGAGTATTGTCATTTCTTGCTGTAAGGTCTGCTAGACATCTGATCCTGCCATCAGTCTTTCCTTTGACTGACACAAACATCGGTGCTGCTCCTGGCACTTCAGCTCGTTCGATAACTCCTTTTCGCTGTTTCTGGTCCAGCCATACCTTGAGTCGTATCTCGTACATTTCTGGTACGGAGTATGTTAGCATCGTCTTCAGATTCTCTGGATCCTTCAATCTGATTCGGTGGTTGATCTTCCTTAAGGGTAGTAACCTTTCAGGAATCGGATCTAGGAATACCTTTGGGTATTGTTCCATTATCTCTTCTGTGCTTGTCACAGCTGCTCAAATTCTGGCACTTGTTGGTGTTCAATTTCCCTATTTCTTATGGTCAGGAAATGAATCTTCAGTTTTCCACATTCAACCGATGCTTTGTTTCGTGATAGGAATAGCATTCCAATCAAGGCATCGTAATTGGCTAAGTTCCCCAAAATCATTCTATTTCCAGTAGTCTTCATCTTCCCAATTCCTATGCTGACGTTGCATTCTTTCTGAGATTCAGATCGTGACCATTTCATAGCCATATGAATGGTTGCAGGAGTTGCTATTTCGGTACATGGAATTCCATGTGTAGTGACAAAGGTTGCGCTTAATAGGTCAGTTCCTATTGTTCCTGTATCAAATAGGACTCTCGCTTGTTTGCCGTTAATCAGGATCGTTCCTTCCAATGCTGTGTGACTCTTGTCACCCTTGGGTAGCGTGTTCTGTGCTGATGCATTGGTCTCGACCTCTAAGGCATTGACATATACCTCATCTTCGCTGCTGGCTTCTTCCACTCGATTCGATGATCTCTCCTTCTTGGGTGTCTTTCCTTTGCCTTTGTCATTTTTGTTCGGACAATCCTTTGCCATATGTCCTTTACCTCCGAAGGCAAAGCATGCTCCCTTTTCTCTTGGAGTCTTTGTTTTGCTTGATTCCTTTTTCTTCCATTGAGGTTTGTTGTCCTTCTTGGAGTTGTCTTCCTTATATCGATCTTTCTGCTTTTCCTTTCTATAGGCTCCTGTATCGTGGAGGATTGCATCGACTCTCTCTGCATAGGCTATCGTGGTCTGGATTGTTTCGCTTGAATCATACCCTGTTTCGACATCTCGCCTTAGCCTAGTGTGCATACATTGGAAGAACCTTCGGATGAAGGCATATTCGGAAATGGTGCCTTCCGGTAGTCGTGATCAGTACTACAACAGGTCTGTAGCTACCGTTGTGATGCGCTGCGTCTTCCTATTCTTGACTTGCTCAATCTCGTGGAATCGTTTGTAAAGACCATCCTTCTGTCTGGATGACTGTAATCGTTCTCTTAACCAATCAATAAGCTGATCTCTGGTTAAATCTTCACCATAGTTTTCTGCCACGTGGAAAGCTGCTTCTTAGGCTCTCCCTTCTGTGTACAGTATCCAATAGTTTCCCGCTACGTCTGTTTTGGAGTTGACTCCGTGTAGTTGTAGGTATCACTGGACTGACTGGTACCAATGATCGAACGCTTCTGGTTTAAGGTCCTCTCCTTCACCACTGAACTTCTTTGGTGTAGGAATCTTGATGCTAAGCTTCGCTGTAGTTGCTGGTGTTGGCTCTCTAGCCACTGGCGCATTACTAGCTCCAGGATTCGACATATCGTCTGACTCACTAGAGCTATCTGAGCTCTCTTCGCTGTCTGAGCTGCTTGGATCGTCCTTGGGTATTGCTACTTGCTTTTCCTTCAATCCCTTTGGCATACCGGGGAACTCTCGTGGAGTTCTCTATTTTTCTTTGGCTAGTTCCTTCGCTGATTCCGCCAGCAATTGCTTTGCTTAGTCTCTGGATAAATGTCTTCCTGCTTGGTCTAGTTTGAAGCTGGATGCCGTAGATTGTTCGCCTTTGGTGCTCTGACTGCCTTTCTTTTTGCTAAGTTCCTGTCGTAGGATCTGCTTACCTGACCTCGTCGAAGTCGCTCGTCACCTATTCTGGGCAACTGTTTGCAAGCCTGAGGTTTCCTAACCTCTGCCTGATTCTAACTCAACTACTTGTTGAAGTTAAAAAAATTGTAACGCCTCCTTGGGTGTTACAGGCACTAAGAGGAATGTGTTAGAGTAAGGTATAATGATAGTAACTCAGATCCCAAACTGTCCGGACTTCAAGTGAGTATTACTACCGGAGATCTCAATAAGTGGTTTAACAGCCCTCGATTTCTATATCGCCAGCTTCGCTAAGTCCTAGACTTACTTGCTGTGGTTTCGTGCAAACTGAAAAGAAGTAACTGCTCCACCAAGTATATTGAAAACTCTGTCTGTCGAAGTCTGCCCTGTCTAAGCTCCGGAGGGGCAGTCTTTAAATACATGATCTCGCTTTTCCAAAGCTTTCCATCTTCTTTCATTTGATTTTCAATCAACGGACATAACTAAGCTCCGCTTGTAAAGTCCTCCAATCAAACAAATGCCTCATGCACCTAAACGGTACTGCAGACAAAATTTGTATCATCCCAATACATGAAACAAAACATAAAACATATCGGGTATCAGCCTGATACATGAAACCCAACATAAAACAAACTAAGTATCAAACGACACTTGAAACCAATAACAAAACAAACTAACCCCTTACTTGCCCTGCTAGTTTCTGTTTGCCTTGTCAGCCTTAGCAATAGTAACCAATACCAGTTACAAATAAGTTCTACCAACTTTGGATATAAGGACTAGGACTGTAAAATAAAAGTATTTAATATAAATTATAATTTAGTAGATGGCAAATAGTATAGTTGACAGTATGTCATATAGTTTATAATATTGAAACTGTAATACAGTTGAAAATACCAGTTCAGATTTCTAATTAATTAACTAACCAATAGGTTGATTTAATTCTAATAATATCTAATAAATCATACTTAAGACTTCAATTAGTAATAATATTGTTAAGTTTAACATTGAGTATTGGATATTAATAGTGTAACAGGCACTAGGCTGTTTGAAGGGTTATACTATAGAGCCTAAGCGGTAACTGCTATCAGTTTAGTGTTTACTGAAAAGCTTCTAAGGGGCAAAGTCCAGGAGAATGCAATAAAATAGTTTATAGAATAAAGGGGAACAATAGGATCACTGTTGAACCAAGAGTATTCGTTATCTATACCTCAGTTTCAAGTCTGATGTCTTCTGCGAGCTAGGAGAATACTCTTAAATAAGGGAAATTATTCTACCGATAACTGAGGCTCAGGAAACCTGCAGCTACTATTATTTCTGGTGAGTGTATACCTACTGTTACACATATGAGAAATGGTACTATTATTTGATGTGATAGTATATAGAACTGGGAGGTTACTATATGACTACAACCCATGCTGGTAAGAAGTAGTGTCTATCGCAGAGCTGCTCAGCCTTGATGAAAGATCTAGACTTTAAAGTACGGAGTACTGAGACTTTTGATAATCTGAATGCATATGCACTTGAGTGCATATATGTATGAAAGACAGCCATCCAGACTGATGAACTAGTATTCTGTAAGAGGTTGGCAACTGGGCTTCATCAACGTGAACTTAGTTCATTTGGTAAATTGATCAAAGGCTATTTACTGGTAGAGTGAGAGATACCCTTAGAATACTAAATAGTTTGGGGAATTATTTGACTGAGCAGGGCATACATTTTCAGGGTCAAACGGGGTTTCCACCTTCTATGACCAAGGCCTTGATATCTAAGGATACTTCATATATATGGCTAATATAAGTACAGGGAGAATTGTATAAAGAGCTAGCAGTTCCCCTGTTACGATCCTATGCGGTAGGCTGGTTTTGCAACAGGTAACTAATTCTCTTTGGGTTGGATGAATATGACCGGGCCGTTGTTGTAGTCCGGTATGGGGCGTGGCGCTAATCTCAGCCACCAGGGTATGAGTACTATTGCAATGAGTAGTACTAAGCGGATTCCCACTGTTGCTCTTAGGCCTATGCCTACATTGTCTTGATAGCCGAACCCTATGGTTACTATCGCATAATGACAATAGAGGAATGGAAAGGTAAAGAGGTAAAGTAATTGTATAGGAAAGAACTTAGATGGTTGCGTGAAGAGTCCTAACTACAGCTCGCCTAGAGGTCCTTATATAGGCAGTCTTCCCTCAACCCTAACCCTGGTGCCTCATACCTGTGAGTCACACGACCTCTATGACTCATAGTGAGTCATAGTATGAAATCCATCAGCTGACTTCTCTGAGTCAACTGCGCTGCGTGCCAACCAATCATAACTCATAAAATAAGTCATGTGCCTTAAAGTGGTCACATGCATGAAACCCATGACTCATAGTGTGCGTCATGTGCGAAAATCATTACAACATATGGCTTACAAATGTGAGTCCTGCGCACGATCAACCAATCACAACATAACAATGATTGCACAAGTGTGTATCTTGTGGAACCCCATGACTTCTAAAGAGACATAGTGCGAAATATAACAACCTTGTAACTCATAACTATGAGTCATGCGAAATCCTGATTTGCTTAGTCACCAATTGTGACACCCCCATAGTTAAGGAATCATCATGCAATGAATAAGAAACCTTAACAATATATTCAGTTATTAGTTAAACAACTTTAAAAACTTTCGAGAAAAGCCTTTACCTTCTTCTTTATTCTGAAAGGAGCTTTCCTGACAGTTCTCCTACTCTCTCTATACAAGCCCAGCCTAGGCAATTCAACAGTACCGAATTGGCTACCCTGTAACACTATATTGTTAGTCTCTTAATAGCAAATGCAAATAAGGTTATATCCAAGATTAAATGGAAAATCCTGTACTCAACCCTTAATCTACTCATTCAATTTCTGAACCTTTACCCAACCAACAACTGAGAAGTATCTCGAATAGTTTACAATCAGGACAAGTTAGCGTGAAATTTGATCTGTTATCAACTTTCTCCTCTTTTGAAGAAATACTTGCTACTGACTTTGCCGAAATACCACTATTTGAAACAGTTGAAGCATAGTAGTTCACTAACCTATTTTTAGTCTCCACACCCAAGGACTTTACACAAATCTACACCTACTTTAATGGCTAAGACTTTATCTGGCACGAATTACTAGTCGGGGCTTCGGGATGGTCAGATTTTTCTTCTGTTCACGACTTTTGTGCCAGGAGGCTAGAGGACTGGCCATTTTAAATTTTCCTATACAGAAACTATCAGAATTTATAAGCGAGCTGCCACGGTAATAGTACGAGATCATACACCAATTCCTAGTACTTTGGGACCTGACTGGATGATTGAAGAGGATGAGACGGAATCTACCCTTTCAGCATCTCTAATTCGGTCCAGGAGCCGGATCAGCTCTCCAATTGAACATTTGGGTCGTCCACCTTCCAGAGTTCAGAAGCATACTGAGTGAGCTAAGAAACATTTCTGTACTCAAGAAAACCTCCTGCGTAATATTGTTTATTCTTTGCGCTACCTGGACTGATCCTTGAAAGAGAGTGCAGGTGAGAATAAAATAGTGATCACAGCATTATCACAGGAAGCCAGGCAAGGGTTTACAATGCTAGAATTATTGCAAAGCCATATAGCTAGAGGTGAGGTTACCAATAACGCTGAAATACAGAAAGGCTGCCAAGCACTTGAAGGGCTGAGTGGCGATACTCAAAGGGAGCAGCAAAGGTTGCGTGCCCAGGTTCAGGAAGAATTCCGACGCCAACAGACTTAACAGAAACAATAGCCCCATTACTCAGAAACAAGGGATCGGATTCTGAAAAAGGCCCAAATGCACTTAAATGCCAAATTCCATCAGCAGGAACAAGAATGGAACCGGAGGATGAATGAGCAATAAGAAATTGCAGCTCAACAATAATGACCACAAAGTGAAGGTATGAAAGCATACCTTGATTCCTTGATACGTTAACTGGCCGATAAATTAGTCCTAGTAACAACTCAGCATGGGCCCTGTGATAGTGATCCAGGACCGTCCAACTGAGGGCAACAGCCCCTTATACCAAAACAAGGTGCAGTTCAAATAAAAAGAATCAGCATCGATGCCTAGGACGGATAAAGGAAAAGGAGTTGACTGTGGAGGAAACAACCTACTACCACCACCACCACCAGATAACCTTGTTGATGCCCCTAACCCAGATAATGATGTTTCCGATAGTGACGGACAGGATGGACGTGACCGAAAGGGATGCAAACCGGAAGGCACTTCCTGTTTACCATCTATTCCCAGAAACGATGTACATGAATATAGGTTAACTTTTGCTTTCTTAGAACATAGCAGTAGACTCTCCCGACCTGCGAACCTAATAGCGGAATTACCCTACTTCTTTGACGGACATGACAACCAAGATGTTCGGATTTAGTTGACAGTCTGTGAAGACAATTTCGATCGCATTCCTACACAGTGGGAAAATCATGCACATTGAATAGTTTTTGCCTTGGGGAAAACAAAGGGGAACAAAGTAGCACCGTTCTTGGAAAAATACTGGTAGGTGATGGGTGGATTATGGGGATTCACTCAAGACCCAGACTATTCTACAAGATATCATTTTCGGAAAGATATCACAAAGAGTAAACTCGCCATCGAGGAGGAGAGACAAGCCCTGGAAGAAATTACCAAGGTAGTCTATAAGGGAAAGATGGACACTTTTATTTTGCTCCTCGAAAACCTAAACATCAAAGCTGGACTTACTGGAATCAGTTGGAGGGTGTGAGTGGAAAGCAAACTTCCTGAAAAAACTTTGCGATAGTTATCCAATCTAAAGTTCTCCTCAGGTGAATAATAGATGGAAACTATTACGGAAGTTGGCAGGCAGGAGGAGTAATTTCTGGTAGAGCAAAAACTATACAAAGGAGAACTCTCATTCTGAGGATCATCCAACCGAAAGCGTGATGACACCAATAATGGTATCAATACCAACCCAGAATACACTAATCAGAAACAAAAGAACAACTCCTCAAGATAGAAAACTGCTAAAGCTAACCCATCAAGAAAGAAAGTGAGAACAAAAACTAAAGATGAGCATACAGACTGGAAGACAGCTCATGATAGAATCTCAGAAGAGGTGATTGATAAGTGAAAAGAAGGGAAGGAATGCACTCACTGTGGCCTCAACAACCACACCTGGCGAAAATGTCGGAAAGACATAGTTGTAGCTAGGGCTTTGGCTAAACAGACAATAAAGGACCTACCAAAATTTTCAGGCAAACCACAGACGGCAATGCTTATAGCAATACCTAATAAACTAAGAGTAAAAAACATACAAAGCGGAGCCTAACCTCGGGTATGGGAATTATCAGACTCTGAAATGTCCTAAATAGGACCAACGGGGACACTGATTGGGTATTCGGGGTACCAGGATACTGGTAACCAGAATCAAGATAGGGGATCCCTCTATGATAGGTAGTGAGGATTACTGGCTTTCGCAGGCACTATCAGATAGGAGCACAAAGGAAGTTGTCTCTAAGTCTATAAGTCCTTAAGAGAACACGGTTTGTTGGTACACAATAATGGAGCAAACTTTTTAAGAATGACAAAGGTGAGTGGTAGCATCTTTGATCCTGAGAAACAACCAAGTCTCACCCCATTTTTCGAAAGCTGGCAGGACAACAACCAGGCATCCTAACGAAATGAATAATACAGTAAATGAAAGCTGGTGAGATTATCTTCAATAATTATAAACCGCAACTAGATCCTGTATTAGTGGACCACGCCTGGGGTCCCAACTAGTGTCATGGTCCCAGGAACCAACAGGACTTACATTAATTTTTGCGGTTTTTTGGGTTGTTTTAACTTCGGACCCATGAAAGTCCGGTAGTTTTAGCTCCTCAATGAGCCCCCTGTCCTTGCAGCCATGTAGGGAAATGGCAGCCAGTTAGCCTGATTAAAGCACCAAGGTTCTTTTAGTTCCAGAAATGCAAAATCTCTTTGAAGGGTCCCAGAACGGCCATTTGAGTCACTGGACCAGGGGATGGGTTGGGCTTTGTCCTAACGGTACAATTATTCAAAGCGTTGGCCTGGGTGGGGATTGAATGCATGACCTCTATCCAGATGCTTTTGGCAGGCCAATACCAAATGCAACTGACTAGACCATAACCCTAGGAGGGACCAACTGTATATATAAAAACCTCCCCTCATACCGAAAATTTCAGGGTTTTTTGCGAAAATACCAAGGTATCAAATGCTATTATTTCCATGATGGGATGAATTATTCTAAATTTGGAAATCGATAACCCATTTGGAATTTGACATATTTTTTGGAAAACAATTTTATTTTCCAAAACAAACTACCCTTTTAGGAAATTACTCTCAAAAACCTTAGCTAAGTTTGTTCAGAAAACCCATGAGCATATTACTGATAGTTATGCATATTAGCGATGATTAAAAGGGTGTGCATAATAATGCAGGCATGTTTCCTATGAGAATAGAAATTGTAAATTCTTGGAGAGCTCCTCGGAAGGGGGTAAAGACCGCTTTTTGTAGGCTGCCTAGAACCTTAATAATTAAGTATTGCGTTCTAGTTCGTAGGTGGAGACATCTCTGGTCAAAACGACACTGGCATTGTCACGAACACCTAACATATAGAACAATCAAGTCTTCTAACCAATGACGAACAGAGATACCACAGTCGCATAAGCGACAAAAACTGGATTATCAAGAACCGCAACACTACTAATACCCAGAAGGCGATGGACATATCCATGTGTATGGGGAACGTTATCGCATGAAAGTCCTACCGGACCCAGGATCAAATATTTTTGTTATTCACAAAGAATTGATAAAGGAATTGAATATCCCTTCTGAATCTCAGCAGGATCCTATCCCTATTTTAGGATTTACAGGAAACAAATTCTCTACTGGAAGAGATTATACCAGTGCCCTCAACTTAGAGATAGGAACAAATAAACACTTGTCGAAAATTGTATGCGAAATCGCACCTACAGGAAATTACGGAATTATAATACCATTTTGGTGGTGGCATGATAAACATCCAATAAACCGAATTCATAACTCAGGAAACTGGAGTTTTGAGGCTCCAGGATGTCAGCTCCATCTCATAACAGAAGACAAAGGTAAATCTACTGAATGGGATGAGGAAGTGTTGTAAGACCCAAAGGCAGTAGTTGTTGGAAGAATTTCAAGAGTAGATGATGAGGAAGAAATAGTCCTCGATTCACTCCCCGCACAGTAGTATGACTAGAGTGACCTTTTTCGCCCGTTAACTGCAGCAAAACTACCTTGTAATCAAACCTTGGATCAGGCTATTGACCTCAAACTAGACTCTCAATCACCCTGGGGACCAATCAATCCGCTCTCAGAGAATTAGCTAAGAGCGCAAAGAACATAATGGGATGATATGCTAAAACAAGGAAAGATCTCCCCCAGCAAGTCTCCTACCAGAGCACTAATACTTTTTGTTCCCAAACCAGATGGACGCTGAAGATTGGTAGTAGATTACCGAGGTTTGAACAAAGTCACCATGCACAATAAATACCCTCTTCCTATGATAACCGAACTAAGGTGTTACACATAAGGGAAATGGTACAAATTAGTTGATGTGATAGTATATGGAACTGGCATGTTACTATTTAACTACAACCCATGCTGGCACGAAGTAGTGTCTATAGCAGAGCTGCTCAGCCTCGAGGAAAAGATCTAGACTCTAATGTACGGAGTACTAAGACTCTTGATAATCCTACTTCATATCCACTTGAGTACATACATGCAGGAAAGACGGCCATCCAGACTGATCAACTGGTATTCCTTAAGATGTTTGCAACAGGGCTACATCTACTTGAACTTAGTTCATTTGGCATATGAATCGAAGGCTATTTACTGGTGGAGTGCTAAACATCATCAGAATAATAAATAGTTCCAGGGATCATTTGACCGAGCGGAGCATACATTTTCAGGGTCAAACGGGGTTTCCACTTTCCATGACCCTGGCCATGATATATAAGGATACTTCATATATATGGCTAACATAAGTACTGGGAGAATTGTATAAATAGCTAGCAGTTCTCCATAGTTAACGGAGCAGACTGGCCATGGGCCTGCTGCTACCGGTCCTCACTTCCGGAGCTGACCTCCTCATCCCCAATGCTGCGATAATTGGGAAGATGGAGGTGTTTTGGAGAAAAGTCCAACGATGGGTCACCAACTGCCTCTCATCGACTCCTGTATCCATCCTTCCCTGTGATGCTTGCCTCCACCCTCTATACTCGCCCCTCCCCCATCGCCGCAGGATGGCTGCACTACTGCTGGCCTGCTCCCACCCCGAGATCAACCAGGCCGCAGCCTGGCTGCCTCCATCATTTCCATCCTTCTCCAACGATCGGGCAGGGGACACCTCCCGCCACCTCCTTCGTGGCCTCAGGGCAAATTATATCCCCCTCTATTGGAACCAACCAAGGCCCATACCCACCGGCCGCTCCCACCTCCCTATCGATGGGATGTGCAACCTCTTGGTCAATGTGGTACCGGACCGTTTCAAACTCCCACAGATTAACTCCCTCCTCCTACCGGGCACTGTCTTTGCCCCCCCTCACCCAATCCCAGGTGCTGTCTCCTACAAATTAATAAAGTAAGAGTGCTGAAAGGACCGCCTCACTGATTGGACACTCCTGTCCGCAACCACTCCTTACTACCAGTACAAGCCGTCTCTACACACACATGCATTCATGGGCCACAACCACTTTACAGCTGGGCAAATTCACTAAACGCGCGCTGGCAAGAGCTATCTTGTCGCGCAACCCTCATGGAACGATGCCGATCGCTCTCCCACCTGCCCTCACTGCGACCCAGGGGATTAAACCTTTGAGCATGCAATTCTCCACTGCCCCTCCAAGTCCCGAGAACTCCAGCTTTACCTTCCGAAGCTGTCTTCGATGGACCATGGCTCTCCACTTTGGGCCGACCTGGACATGATCCTTGGTCTTGCCTCATACATCCGCGCTACTCGCATGAACTTCCCACCCACCACGCCAGAGGCCTTTTCCACCGCTGCCTCCCCCTCCTCTAACTTTGACCCAGACTGAGTGGTGTGACTTTCCTGTTATATCCTTCCTTTCGGTTATAATTTCTTTTGATCTCATTTCATTCTATACAAATTAAATTAGTCGCCATTGTTGGGCGCGGTAACGTTATGGTCATCACTAGGGGAGAACTTGTGATGTTATTTCTTTTGTTTTGCACGTTTGGAATAAACGTTTTGTGTATGCCATAGTTAGCGCTCCATGCAGGTTCCTCTATGTTAACAGCGAATATATGAGATAATCAAAAAACCAAAAAGAACCCCCATAGTAAACGGATCATGAAGCAACAGAGAAGAGACCTTAACAATATATTCAGTTATTTAGAAAACAACTTTAAAGCTTTCGAGAACCATCTTTACCTCTTATCTTTATTCTTACCGGAGCATTGCTGACAATTCTCCTACCCTCTTGATTCAAGCACGGCCTAGGCAATTCAGCAGTACAGAATTGGCTACCCATAACACTATATTGTTATTCTCTGGTGACCAAAGCACTACAATATTCTCACGGCTATTTAATCTCTAGCATGAAGAATACCACAACGCTCAAAGTTTTCATTAGTGCAAATATTGTGGGCACTGTCGACATCTCAATTTTGACAATGTATTTCCAGTCTGTTGTGAAGGATTCACCCTTGACATACATGTAGTAGGACTCAGACAGATACAAGCTATACACAATAAATATACGGAAAGAATATATCAGCTAGACGGACAGTGGATAACAGCTTTCACCAAACACAAATAAGAATCTATCCACGATTATATGGAAGATCCTCGACTCTATCCTAAATCTCCAAGTTCAATTTTTGAACCTTTACTGAACTAACACCTAAGAAGTATCTTGGATATTTTACTATCAGGACAAGCTATCCAGACTTATGATCCTCTATCTACCATATCCTCTTTTGAAGAGATACTTTCTACTGACGTTACGGAAATACCCTTATAAGAAACTGTGGAACCCTCGTAGTTTACTAACCCATTTTTAGTCCCCACACCTGAGGACTTTACACAAATCTACGCCTACTTTTAAGGGCAAGATTTTATCTGGCACGAATTTCTAGACTGGGATTTGTAGTGGTCATTTTTTCTTCCGTTCACGACCTTTGTGCCAGGAGCCCAGAAGACTGGCCATTTTAAATTTTCCTACACAGAATCTACCAGGGTTTATAAGCGGGTTGCCATGGCTATGGGATGAGATAACGCTCCAATTCCGAGTCCTTTGTGACGTGACCAGATGATGGAAGAGGACGTTACATAATCTAGCCCTTGAGCATCTCTAATTCCATCCGGGAGCCGGACCAGCTCTCCCATTATACTTTTGGGTCGTCCAACATCCAGAATTCAAAAACGTGCTGAGCGAGCTAAGAAGCCAGTCAGTACTCAAGATAACTTCGAGCAAAATGTTGTCTATGCATTGCGCGACCTGGACTGATCTTTGAAAGAAAGTGCAGATGAGAACCATATACTGATGTCAGCTTTATCACAGGAGGCCGGGCAAGTGTTTACAATGCTAGAATTAGTGCAAAGCTGTATGGCTAGGGGTGAGATTATCAATGATGCTGAAAAAGAGGAAGGCCACCGTGCACTTGAACCGCTTAGTGGCGATACCGAAAGGGAGGAGCAAAGGTTACGTGCCCAGGTTCAGGAAGAATTTGGACGCCAACAGGCTTAACAGGAACAAAAGGCACATCTCTCAGAGACAAGGGATCAGATTCTGGAAAAAGCCCTAATGGACCTAAATGCTAAAATACATCAGCAGGAACAGGAATGGAAACGGAGGATGAATGAGTAACAAGAAATTGCAGCTCAACAAGTAAGGCAACCAGGCGAAGGTATGAAGGCATACCTTGATGCCTTGGTACGTCAACTGGCCGATAAACCAGTTCCAGTACCGACTCAGCATGGGCCCAGTGTTGGTGATCCAGGACCATTTAACTTAGGGCAACTAGCTATTCTACTGGAACAGGGCACAGTTTCAACGAAGGAATCAGCATCAACATCTAGGAAGCATAAAGGAAAAGTAGTCGACCGTGGAGGAAATAACCTACCACCACCACCACCACCAGGTATCTTTGGTGATGCGCCAGACCCATATAATGATGGGTTCGATAGTGATGGAGAGGATGGGCGTGGTAGAAAGGGTGGCAGGCCCAGAACGCATTCACCGTTTACCATCGACTCTCAGAACCGAGGTACCCGAGGACAGGTTAACTATGGCTTTCTTAGAACATATCAGTGTACTCTCCTGACCAGGAAAGCTAATAGCGGAACCACCCTACACCTTTGAAGGATATGATAACCAAGATGTTCGAAATTGGTTGACAGCCTAAGAAGACTATTTCGATCGCAATCCTACATAGTGGGAAAATTATGCACAGCGAATTGTTTTTGCCTTGGGGATAACAAAGGGGACCAAAGTGGCACCCTTCTTGGAAATATTCTGGAAGGTGATGCGTGGATTAGGTGGATATACTCGAGACCCGGACTATTCCACATAGGCTTGTTTTCGGCAACAAATCACTAAGCTATATATCAGCTTGGAGGAGGAAAGACGAGCTCTAGAAGAGATGACCAAGGTAGTCTATAAGGGAAAAATAACCTCTTATCTTATGCTCCTCGACAACCTAAGCATTAAAGCTGTACTCACTGGAATCATTTGGAGGGTGAGAGTTGAAAGCAAACTCCCTGATAAACTTTGCGACAGTTATCCTATCTAAAATTCACCTCCGATGAAGAATGGATGGAAACCAAAAGGGAAGTTGGGAGACAGGAGGAGGAATTTCTGGAACGGCGCAAAATATCCAAAGGAGAACCCTCATCTAGTGTAACATCTAAGCGAAAGCACAATGACTCCAGTAAAGGGGTCAACACCAAACAAGGATACACCAACCAGAGATAAAAGAATAACCTCTCACGAAGCAAAACTGCTAAGGTTAACCCATCAACAATGAAAGCGTGAATGCAAACCAAAGATGAGCATACTGCCTGGAAGAAGGCGCTTGATGGAATCTCGCAAGAGGTGGTCGATAAGCGAAAAGCGGGAAAGGAATGCACTCGCTGTGGCCTCAATAACCACACCTAGCGAAAGTGTCGAAATGATATAGTTGTAGCCAGGGCTTTCGTTAAACAGACAATCCAGGACCGACTGAAATGTATTAAATGGCACCAACGGCGAGGCAATTGCGTATTCGGGGCACCAGGAAACTGGTGACCGGAATTGAAAGAAGGAATCCTTCTAGGCTAGGGAGTCAAGAGTACTGGCTTTCGCAGGCACTATTCAGAATAGGAGCACGAGAGAAGTTGTCCCTAAGTCCATAAGTCTTTTACAAAATACAATTAGTGGACAGACAAAGGTGGTGCAAACCTTTTTAAATAAATAAACAAAGGGGGGCAGTAGCATCTTTGATCCTGAGAAACAACCAAGTCTCACCCATTTTCCAAAGGCCGGCTGGACAACAACCAGGCTTGCTACAGAAATGAAATGAAAAATAGTGCAAAAGAAAGCTGGCGAGATTCTCTTGAAATAATAAGAAACCGAAACTGGGCCCTTGGTTAGAAGACCCTGCCCGGGGTCCCAACTAGAGTCAATGGTCCCAGGAACCGAAAGGACTTGAAAATAAATTTTTGATTTTTGTGTTGATTTAAATTCCAACCCCAGAAGGACCTGTGGTTTGAGCTCCTCATTGAGCCCCTTGTCCTTGAAGCCATGCAGGGAAATGGCAGCCAGTTAGCCTGATTAGACCACCAGGGTTCTTTCAGTTCCGGAAACACAAAATCTCTTTGAAGGGTACCAGAATGGGCATTTTAGTCACTGGACCAGGTGATGGGTTGGGCTTTGTCCTAACTGTACAATTATCCAAAGCATTGGCCTGGGTGGGGTTTGAACGCATGACGTCTGTCCAGATTCTTTTGGCAGGCCAATAACCACTGCAACCGACTAGACCATGACCCTAGGAGGGACCAAGAGTATAAATAATAACCTCTCCTTATACTGATATTTTCCGTTTTTTTTGCCAAAATGCCACGGGTTCAAAGGCTATTATTTCCATGATGGGATGAGCTATTCCAAATTAGAAAACAGTTAACCTTTTCGGAATATAATATATTTTTCTGAAAACAATTTTATTTTCCAAAAACAAACTACCCTTTTAGGAAATTACCCACAAAAACATAGCTAAGTTTATTCAAAAAACCCCGGTGCATATTACTGACAGCTATGCATAATAGCGATTCATAAAAAGCCGTCCATAATTATGCACACATGTTTCCTCAGAGAATAGAAATTTTTCCCATGTCAAATTAGTGGAGTTTCTTGGGTATATAGTGGCTGTTGATGGAGTCACTATGTGTGACTACAAGGTTGAATCAATCAAGGCCTGGCGACCGCCTACCTCGGTAAAGGAGATTCAAATCTTTATGGCATTCACCAATTTTTACTGACGTTTCATAAAGAATTTCTCTGCACTATGTGCACCAATTACCGATTTATTAAAGGGAAATCCAAAGGACTTTGCTTCGGGAGAAATACAACAAATTGCTTTTGATGAACTCAAAAAACAGTTCATTACAGCTCCCATACTATATCTCTTTCATCCTGAAAGAGAAACAGTAGTGGAACCAGATGCAAGCCATTATGCTCTCAGATGTGTTCGGTCTCAATAATTGGACAAGAAGTTGCATCCTGTTGCATTCTATTCCCGGAAGCTTACTCCTGCTGAACGCAACTATGATATACATGATAAGGAATTATTGGCAATATTAGTTGCATTGGATGAATGGCAACACTATCTGGCAGGGACTGATGAGCCTTTCACCATCAATTGCTATCATCAAAATCTTCAATGTTTTCTCACAAAAAGGCCTGGTTGGCAAGGCAAATCAGATGGGCCCAAAGGTTAACCGATTTTAACTTTAAAATCATTTACAGACCTGGGACCAAAGGAGGTAAACCTGACGCATTAAGCAGGCGGCCAGAGTACCGCCCTAAGGAGGGAGCTGAGCATGCCAAGCAGGCTATACTTCAGTCTCATCACTTTGAAACCCTCCTGAATAACCAAAACTTAGTGGTGACAGTCACATGGGGAAAGGAAAATATGGAACGGCCTCGGCCAGGATTTCCAAATGAGAAAAGCACCAGTTTGGTTAGGGTTACAAGGTTGCAACAGGAGGCAAGAAATCCTACTCGAGGTTCTAAGTTAGCAGCAGGACACGACCTATACAGTACAGTGGATACCATAGTTCCTTCTAAAGGGCAAGTGCTCATAGGGACTGGATTAGCTATCGGACACCCAATGGGAATATATGCCCATATTGCACCACATAGTGGATTGGTAGTCAAGCATGGTATTTCCATTGGAGCCAGAGTAGTGGATGCGGACTATAGGGGGGAGGTTAAGATCCTCCTAGTCAAAACTACTAACAAGGCTTTTCAGGTATGGACCGGAAACCACATAGCACAAATGATTGTGGAAAGAATTGATGAGAGAGAGCTTGATGAAGTCATGGAGTTGGAAGATACGGAATGAGCAGGCCAACAATTTGGGAGCTCGGGTATCCACTTGGAAGAAACTCAGCCACAATTATATAACCTACATTCTAATGCTAAACACGAGTTCTTGGACATAACTGATATTGCCGTTCACGGAATATGCACAAAAGGACAAACCTTAATGTCCAATGCTATAATTGCTAAGTGCGATGTCAAGATATTTGATATAAACATCATGGCAAGGGTAAAGGAGAAAGTAGAGCATGATCCAGAGTGGACGCGTATAAAACAGGAGTTACAACAATTAGGAGATGATGGAAGCCAATGCTAAAACAATGGACCATAATGGATGCAATGCTTTTCTATAAAGAACGCCTATATATTCTCTAGGACGAAACTCTGCAATCCGATATTGTAAAAGGTTGTCATGACTCAAAAGTTGCAGTACACTTCGGTCAAGAAAAAACTCTCGAGATTATCACTAGGGATTTTTACTGGAAAGGAATTACCAACTGGATAAACGACTATGTACGGTCATGTACAGAATGCCAAAAGGCCAAAGCACCAAGGCATGCATGCTTTGGCCTAATACAACCATTACAAGTGCCTTGTGCAGGTTGGGCATCTACCTTGGTAGATTTTATTACACAACTACTCAAATCTGCAGGTTACAGCCAAATTATAGTTGTAGTTGACCGATTCACAAAAATGGAACATTTTATCAGTCAGGAGGAAAATGCGACTGCAAAAGATGTCCCTCAGGCATTTATCAAAGAAATTGGAAACTTCATGGTCTACCAACCAAAATCATCACAGACATCGACGCAAAGTTTGCAGGAGAATTCTGGAAGTCTCTGAGCAAGATGTTAGGCATAAAGGGAAAAATGTCTACTGCAGACCACCCTCAGACTGATAGACAAACGGAAAGGGTAAACCAAGTGCAGGGAGGTTACCTGCGGATATTTTTCAACTATAATCAAGATGATTGGAACCACCTTTTAGCGTTAGCCAAGTATGTGTTGAAATTTTCTATTTAATTTCCTTAGAGTATATCGTTGATAATATAGGATATACTCATACTTGGTTTGGGTTTCGGTTTACCTGTACACCACTTATATTACTACAGCTAGGACATATATTTCTCTATATTTCACGGCATTGAACAGGTTATTTTAGAAGATTTTATATATGTGTTTTCTTATCTGGTGTTCGGGATTTTACAGATGTTGTAAACATATTTTATGCATTGTCCTTGGTCATATAGATCATATTCTTTCATAATATTTTCCTCCCACCATCTTAGAATTACGCATATTATTTGGGGTTTTCTTGGCAGGATATCAGGGTCAAACACAGTTCGCACTTAGGTTTCATACTATGTTTTCCCTATGTTTAACTCATGTGAATGGAGGATGCACTTTCATATAAGAACAGCGGTTACCACCCACCTCGCTTAGATAGATTAATAACCAGAATTCATACCAATCTGATCTCTTACTTACCTATTCTCACTTAGTGTGCAACGGAAACCCCTTCGTACTTCCGTAGTATTTTCCACATAATAGTAACGAGCGAGCGACCGGAGTACACATTTTGAACAGGTTATGAGCCAGGGCCTTTCTTACACTACAAGAAATACGCTGACACGCTACCAATGGACGCTTGCGTTATTCCTCCATCATGTCGACATCAACCGATCCTCTAGCAGCATCTACACGTTCCGGTTGCGGTCGCCCAACATCTAAGCAAGTGGCACCTGTGGAACCAGATCCCACTCCACCAGGTGGTGCACCAACTACTACAACTCCAGACTGACACTTACGCAGTACCAAAAGAGATTATGCTACCAACTACAAACTCAGCTCCATCCGAAAGCTGACTGGTTCGGAAAACTATGGTTCATGGCGAGACATATCACAATATGTTCTCGAACTATTCTACTGTTGGAAGATTGTTATTGGAGAAGAAACTGTAGAACACATTGATGAAGACGAAGACAGTGCGAGGGAAATTTCGTAGACCGTTACCAGTATGCATCGACATACTTCCTCCAAACGATTGACTCGCAATGGTTAATCCTCCTGGCCACCAATAAAACTCCAACCAGGGGATGGACAGCCCTCGAGGACAAATTCCCTAGAGAAAATACCTCCTCCTTCTTCTACCAACTCAACAAAGTTTTCGACACCAAGTATGATGTTATAGATCCCATATCGGACCACATCAACAACTCCGATACTCTCTGGAACCGTATTCAACTTCGTTGCTCCTAAGCTGCCGCTAACGACTGATACCAACTGCCTTTTATCTTCAAGTCTGTTTGCGAGTTCTATGAAGCGAAAGCCTCTATCCTCCTCTGCTCACTCCCTGAATCGATGAATAATATTGTTGATAACCTTCAGACTAAGGAGGACCTTACCTATGATCATGTCTACAATAAACTGTTAGACTTGAAAACCTCAACCACAGATAATTCAGTGAATGACAAAGTGTATAAAAGCAGTATCGTCATAGGAAAAGGAAAGGACCAGCAAAGGAATATGCAACCCCAGGCACAGTCTGCCAACCCCAAGGAATGCACCTACTGCACAAAGCAATACCCAACTGCTAACAGTAACGGTCATACCAGGAATGAGTGTGCTATACTCAAATCTGACAAGCTGAAGAAGAAGGACTGGAAAGCCAGTAACACAGCTAAGATTGGAATGGAAGAGATATCCGATCCACTCAGTACACTATCCACCCTCCGCTCTGCTACCAACAAGAACCCCAACCCCCGCTGGGTTATAGATACAGGCGCCAGCTCAAACATGACTAACAATTTAGACCTTCTTATAAACTACGAACCATACAAAGGCACCATTCGCTTAGGAGATGACTCGGTAATAGAGTCCTGCGGCCATGGGACAGTTAAGATTTTGGCCAAAACCTCAAGTGGTCAGCCATCTACTGTGTGCCTGAAAGGAGTCCTTTGGGTTCCCAAGTTAGGTTTTTGTAATCTGTTGTCCTGGCAAGCTATTGTTTCTTGAGGAAAGGGTTTCTCTTTGGCTAGCTCCGGAAAGGATATGTATATTTTGGGAGAAAAGAAAAAAGTTGTTATATTGGGCAAGCTCGATGGACAGGACTATGTTGTGCAAGAGAGAGAGGATTCGGCATATTGGATGACATACCAAGACTGGCACGAAGCCCTTGGTCACCCCACCACCGACTACCTCAAAAGCGACCACTACCTAAACGAGACATACATCTCCAAAGTTCCGAAAGACTGGAAATGTGAAACATGCATCACGTCCAAGTCTACAAAATGAGAGCCAGCATCAATACCACATGAAGAACGATGTAACAAACCCTTTGAACTGATCCTGTAACGACCCCTAGATCAGTTGGTATAGCTTACCGAACCCCAGCCCAGCCAGTGGTCCTACTAGGATGTGGACAGGAACGGTACCAGACACCTGCAAAGTGACATAGCAACTATAAGTACCTTTCATGAAGAAAGGGTACTTAGGTACCTAGTTAGATAGGGTGACCCAGCAAGGCCAGGTAACCTTGGTGCACACTTAGGTAGGGTAACCCCGCTAGACAGGGTAACTCGGAGCTACAGTCAGGCAGGGTAACCCTCTTGAGTAGGGTAACCCGGAAGCATGGTTAGGCAGGGTAACCCTTTAGATAGGGTAACCCATCTCCTCAGTTAGGCAGGGTAACCTCTTAGGCAGGGTAACAGGGAACCATAGGAAAACATGGTAAGCAGGGTAGACGCCGCAGGGTGTGCTACATTCGCGTAACCAGGTGTTTCTAGCTCGTGGTATCGCGTGTAACAAATAGGTCAGTTACGCGGAACCTTCTGGTGACGCAAAGGGGTGTTACACATACTTCCGCAGCGATTTGCACCATGATAGGGCCCAGTTACCCTACCTTGGGGATCGCGGGTGAAATCGTGGACCTCAAGTTACCCTCCCCTCACGTTACGCGAAAGGCTAAATCTTACTACAAGTACCCCAGGGTGGTAGGAGTGATTATAGCGTGTCCAACACCCCCTTGCAGCTCCCACGTTCGCCCCTTGCGACGGGTGGGAAAGGGTGACAGTTGGTAAAAGCCTAACAAAACTGAGAAATCGAAGGTGGCAGCGTAACCCCGTATACGTCACTGCCGTCCTTCCGACCAGATGCTGTCCGCAGGATATATATAGGGGTGGGCGGTGGCCGACCCGGCCAGGTTGTTAGTATTCACAACAGCTGGCCTTCCAAGGGTACCCTAGGTGCCTATAATCCCTATGGGAGTTATGGTGGTCCCCCGGAATAGCAATCTGTGAGTCGGGGATAAACGGAAGTTTGTCCGGATAAAACTCTACTACTTACACAAAGATTGCCCAGGCGCTATACCATTACTGAGGGACGTTACAGGACTCTAAGAGGCATTCAGTCTTATCACGGCTAAGGTGATCGCACAACGGTTGGCTATAGGTAGCGCCTATTTAGCCAACTCAGCAAAGACACTTACCGGGGGAGCTACGCAGTCACAAGAAAAGCTGCCGACAGGCCAGGTAGACACAGTTGACTGCAGTGCTTGCATAGACGGGAAAAAGCCATAGGGCTACTAGGTCTCATACCTAGGTTTGGGTCCAAAGTCGGATTGTCAGTTGGCCATTGACAAGACGGTGATTGGAAAGGTTTTTCTCTCCTGCAGGCATAATCAAAACGCATTGCAGAAAACCTTTATGATTGAACGGACTCAACTTATCTGTGCGATCCAAAGGCCCTAAAGTAAATTCCGGAAGGGCCATGTGTCAGATGATCCCTGAGTGGGGAAGGGAGCTCTCTTAACGGTCGGAGTAGGGATGGGTGTTGTTGACTTTATAATTCTACGTAAGTAAACACGAACGGCACTCTACTCTGATAACCAACTATCCTCTCGAGAAGACATGAATTGAGTGAAGCTGTGGCTTAACGATATTAAGTTTTATCATTTGATTCAATTATTTTATCTTTACCTTCTGTGAACTTTGCGTTGAGTCTTTTGGTGCGGTCGCAACCTTAGGTTCCATCTTCCTATAGGGTGCCCCTATTACAGTATATCGTTGAGCTCTTCGCTTAACTCTCTCCTTAGAATAGTTGCTCCTCGAGACCCCTTTATGACATTTACGACTACTGGTAACCTTGTCAGAAACAAGTAGCCCAGGGTGGAAAGTATTATGTCTGTAATGTCTCTTACACGTTCACAACGGACTACTGTCCCTCCCACACCGGGTCCCCTCTTGGACTACGATGTTATCGCAGACCTAAGTAGCCTGGGTTGGGAGGCGGTTACGAAGTGGATTGGGGTGGCACCCATTGAGGTGCCTGAGGAATGTCAGACCATGGTGGTCCCCTATCCTAGGGCACTCATGGAATCCATCACCCACGATCCCATCGCGATGGTACCTGAGGCGGTCCCTGAAGGGGTTACTTTTGAACGTTTTACCCACTAAGTCTTTGAGAATTACATCCTACATGAAGTAGGCCGTAGGTTCGTGGAAGCACAGTC
>QFET01005842.1:1909-28086 GCA_003316355.1 Tuber calosporum | reverse complement strand
CATCATTTTCCTGCTTTTTCCCATTGATGAATCTATCTCAACTTACCTGGCAGCAGCTTGGGCAGTGTACAGGGGCCCAAAGTAGTTAACCCCTGTAACATACTGGGCCTCCTGTGATGACATTTCCAACGCCGGAGTTTCTGTGTAAACCCCCGCATTGGCGACGACCACATCCAATCGACCGAAATCTGAGAAGACCTGTTTCGTGACGTCTTCTATATCTTTAGAGAGGGCCACATTCGCGCGATATATTCTGACGATCGTTTTCGGATGTTTGTGTTGAATTTCCGTTGCGCGTTCGCTTGCGAGCTTGGCTGTTGCTTCGGAGGAGTGTATAATTGCGATGCCGGCAGCTCCAGCTTCTGCGTAGCCTTGGCACACCGCAAGCCCAATTCCTCTAACCAACTCGACAAGCACATAGTAAGTTTACTTTCACGTTCGCAATTGAAGATATTCATTCATTCGTAGGCTGAGGTGTTAGGCAAGGCGGTGAGTAGAATGAGGGGAGTAATGACTGGGAAAAGGATATGGGAGAAGGAAAAAAAAAAAAAAAAGAGAGGGATCATACCTGTTACCTCCGGTAACCAGACATACCTTGCCCTCGAGTGAGAACAAATGGGACAGCGGGGTACTCTCTGGGGGAGCTGTGAGACTCATTCTGATTGCCTGGAGGGGATTGATGATGAGGTGTCACTTTTGGTTGCGGGGTCTGAGCAATATATGTTCCTGTAACTGTGAGGAGCGGGCGTTGAAACATGGTATATAATCACTAGTTCGACTCCATGGCCGGGGCTAAGACATGAGAATCTCTAATCTTCAGATTATATTACCACCGCTCTGGGACATGGGTCTAGGATGCATAGCAATGACGTCTGGTTGCATGCTGTCACTTTGGCCGGGGGTGGCAGATGGCGTTGGGATACTTTTGTTGGGGGGTTGCATGCTGATATCTCAATATCTTTCTCTTTTCTCAGTCTATGGGTGAGACGGGCATAAGAAATCATATAGGATGAATGATCTGAATTGAGCACTACATGCAAAAACGACTTGGGCAAAGAGGAAAGGGGGAAAGCGACAGAAGACAGAGCGGAGTTAAAAAAAAAAAAAAGTAGACAAAAAGAGGGGTATGGTATCTCATAAACCCCTGTCCTCCCGGGTACATCGCTGGAGCAAGCCAATTAAAATAGAGGAATAAAAGACAATTGGATCCGCTAAAACAATTCAGAAAAAAACAAAGAATCTCTTGCAGCTCCTGCAAAGTGTATGCGCGCAACCCCATGTGACCAATTACTC
The DNA here is from genome assembly GCA_003316355.1 of Tuber calosporum. Classification (NCBI taxonomy): domain Eukaryota; kingdom Fungi; phylum Ascomycota; class Pezizomycetes; order Pezizales; family Tuberaceae; genus Tuber; species Tuber calosporum. Next base: position 26,793 of record QFET01005842.1, on the reverse strand, counting down.
CTTTGCAGGAATGGGTACCTCTGCCATGGAGGCCAGACGAAACATGTGTCTGTCCTTATCTGACCGCGCATCATAATCAACGGTTGCGGTGTCTAAGTTAGGGCTGGATGTTAGCCATTCTGCTCTCTAATTGGCCATCTGCCAGGATGACTGCGGCTACTCACGACAAGTGGTACGGTTGTCGAAAATGACGACGCTCTTTGGCTTCCACGATAGCCTGACCTGGAAGTCGTGCCCCTTGGTTATGTGGTCAATCAAAAAGTTTAGGAGGATGTCGGATTCAGGGTCCTTCCACCCGTCAATTCCGCGAATAAACTCCCCGTTGACGAAAAGTGCCTTTTCGCCAGTGACCGGGTGCACGCGGACAATTGGGTGAGAGGAGCGAATTGGATCCTTGCGGCAAAGCCCTCCGTTCGCTCTCGCAAAATTGCACATCTTCTCCGAAGAGTGAGTTGCCCTGAGGTCCTCCAGCATTGATTGAAAACCTGGGGATAAGCGGCTACGGCGTGGCATTAGCATGTAAAACCGATGCAGGGCCTGCTGAGATCTTGGATTAAACTTGCAGAGCGATGTAACTTACTTGTAGGCCTCGGTGGTCGATGCAAAGACAGTATCACCACCGACTTCCGGCGCTTGTAGGATGCATAAGATCACATATCCCGGAGGCTGACGTTCGTAACTGACATCCTGATGCCACAGCGTAGAGGTCAATTTGTGCTCGAAGAACTTGTCAATCTCAGCCTGATTGCCGTCTCGATAAATGATGTGGAAGCCAGGGAAGCCTGGGATAGACCCGGTCACCGGCTGGTAGTTGGGCTTGCCAAAGTATGCTGCGAAGTTCTGCTGATTGGCCGGGCCCCAGTCGGCAAAGTCCTGGTCTTGCAGAACGACGCACTTCCTCTCCGAGACTAGGAGAGCCAATTCGTCCTTGGCAGCGTCTGACATCGATGAGAGTTGTACCCCGGAGAGCTCAGTGCCCATCTTGGGACTGATGTGGTTGATCCGGGCGTGCTTCAGCAGAGTTCTCTTCTCCTTGTCGGCGCGGAGTGCAGGGTCGAAGAAATCGAATTCCGGACATGGTTTGAAGAAGGCCTGTTCCCATTGTGGGAGGTATTGTGGATACTTGGAAGTATCCTCTTGATTGAGTTTTTCTCTTTCGGAGGCAGGTTTATAGGGGAGATTGATATCATAGCTAGGAGCCACTTCGGCAGGTTCGAGCGAGTGAGGTGCCATGTTGGTTCGGAGGAGGCAAAGTTGATATAACTGTGATTTAGTGACCCAGGTGTCCGATTGAGCTTCGAGAAAGGAATTGGTTTTCTTGCGCTGTAAAAGATGCGAGTGGGTTTGAGTTGATATGAAGGGGTAGATTCTTGCCGGGGGGAGTCTGATATTTATCTTAAATAGTCAAAATAATAATAATAATAATGTCACCGACGCCGTCCAAACATACAGCCCTCGGCCAGGAGGTTGCAAATCCTTGCCAATCCGTTCTTGTCCGTATGCGTTCCGCATCAGGTATTCAAACACCTTCAGTTTGTTCGGAATTGAAGTCTCATGTCTGGACCTACCTTTCGTGGTTCCTAGCCTAGAAAACTCATCGTGATTATCGAACTTAATGCATGAATGCAGGTCTTATCGCCAGTGTCTGATTGCGGGCCTTACTCGGTGAGCCTCATTCTGGACCCTGGTTTTCCAATTGATTTTGCGCATATGTACTCGAGTATGCCTTGCATTTGCAGAGGTGACTCTAGTTTCCTATCGCACAGTACAGACCGCGTATTCGCACGGCCTACAACCTATCTGCGCCAGAAATGTCGGACAACGCAAGGGTATGCGCGAGTCGGGTCTCGAGCTCTCACTGGCTGTAATATTAATACCCACGAAAGATAATCTGAACCCATGCACGTGTGTGATCAAGATTATTCCATTTCCGTTACACTGTCTGTTGATGCTCAGGGTGGGGGCAAGACAACATGCGATACGACTCAACGCATCTACATATTCAGGCTTGTTTTGCTTTTGCAGTGCTTTTTCCTCCGCCCGCTTGTCGCATTGGTATTCGAGGCACCAACATTAAACGTTTAGATTCGGACCTTGCACGAGATCTCTGCACACAAGGAAGGATAAAAAGAGACGTCAGCTGTTTTCTTTCCCTTTTTTCCCTTTTTTTCCTTTCTTTTTTTTTCGTTCTTGTACTCATGCAGACTTATTATGGTTCATTTATGAGACTAGGGTTTGGGAGGTTGATACTATATTGGATACCACTCCCCGAGGCATATGCCGTGGTGCATGTTCACTAGGATACTGGAACGTGGAGACGGGCTTGTGCAATATCGAACGTATTCCATTTCGTAACGAAGCATAATAAATAGTGCCAAACTGGGCTGAATGGAAGGAAAAGAGACATCCGGGCTCCATGGTACTTGCGGAGCAAAGGCATTTCTCGGGGGCCATGGAACAGGGTTTACCACAAGAGTGGCCGCGCTCATCTCCAATGCAGCCCCCGCTCACCGCACAGGAGCCTTCGAGAAAGGCTGCGATGAAAGGTTAGGCGTTAGTGCCAGCCGTGCCAGGAGGGAGATGATCGGTACCTGACCAAATGTGGATGCCCGAACCGATTATCCCACAAAGGTACCATCTACCAGTTTGTAATGCACCAGTACCCTCCTCGTACAGTACAGAGCGTTAGTTGTATAGGCCTCAACACTCCCAATAATTACCTAGCATTCGCTATTTTAGGGGAGAGGAATTTGAGAACCTACGGGATCTACATTTTTTTTGGAGCTTTAAGATAGAATCGGCGAAATGGTGTCGAAACGGACATGTGAGCCCACGATGATGATCGTTGGGGTTCATCTCACCACCTAAACCACCTCAACCACATCAACCACCACCACCGCCGTGAGTGGAGCAAAAAACTGTGTATGAACGACCAAACGAAACTACAGCATGGGGGCTTAAACTATTGGCCCCGCGTAAGATAGTATGGCAGTTTAGATCGGTCCTCAGTACTACGATCACACCCCTGTATTGGTATCCTTTTTTTCGCACACAAGACAAAAAGAGAAAAAAATATTCCCGGGTCACTCCCCCTTCATATCACTGCGTGTCATTCGAACTCATTACACAGTCCGCTGCTTCGAGGGTATGTAGCGAAGGTTGTGCTTTCAGTGTAGGTTCCCCGCTCCATTTGCTGATACTGTACGTTGGCTGCTTCGTTAGTTCGCTAGACGTGCCCTGCAATGTGCGGTGCGATGACAACTGCCGAAAACCAGTGACCCTGGGGCCCTAGATTCCAGGCGAACAGGACGCCAAGAGCTCCAAATGTCGATCAATTGAGATCGGGGGATCACGATGCTTTCCGCATATCGTTAATCTTCTTTCATATTTCTTCAGAAATCGAGAGCAATGCTGTATGTTGATTGAGATGGATAGGTTCGGTGTAACTCTCCAACGGGGGACGAAATTCCCCCTCTTCCCCTTCCCCACGACAGCCCCGGCATCCTCCTCCTCCCCTCAGGATGATGCATGCTGTCAACCCCACCTCTCCCTGTCACTCTTAGAAGATGCGGTCGATTCTCTGGATATTCTGGATAAAAATACCTGAGAGTGGAATACTCGAGTATTTGAGATATCTGTCTCCAACGACAGGGATTAGATGCTATGTGAGGGGATTGATACCCGCGAGTTATCTTAATGCATAATTCGATAAGATTACCGTCATATCATACTCAAGTACCGGTGCTGTATACCCAAACATTTTGGATCAGCCCCCCCGGAGACAAGGATCGCCTATGGCCGAGGACCAGCATCCTCTTAAAATAGCCTCCAGGAGCGCAAGAGATATATGAGAAGACTACCGTTTTTTCCCAAATATGTCAGCAGTGGGGTTACACGGTATTCAGAAGCTCACAACTCCATGGATGAATGAGTGGATCAGGGAATCAACTATATTTTCGCCTGAAATTCGACACGGAATACGGTCGTGCGGACAGGTTTCCGAAATATGGTTAGATATTTGAAAGGAACGACATCCGGAAACCTCCGCAGACAATCCTTCTGGATCTGGTTCATCGGTTAGGGGCTTTTCGTTTGAAAATGATGCGGTGCGTTGGCAAATTCCGGTTTTCGTATCATATTATCATATGTTCCTCACGAATCACAGATAACAATGGGCTAGGGTTTTAGCCTGTCGTCAAGTGACAACCTTTTGAGGGAAAGGCTGATTTGTCACTAATTGGGGAAGAGGGGTGAAAGTAAAGAAGAAAAAATGAGGCTCCTCATCACTCATAATTACAACCGGCCTTCCATAAATGCTGTTGGGTGTCTACACGGGTGGGGGGTTAGTCCGTGGACTCCTTCGCATTGGCCAGACTACCGTAGATCCCACCTCTGCCAAGTAGAGGGTTGTAGAGCCTTCGCGGAGATTCTTCCCCTCTACGATCGATAGGTTAGGTGATTTCGAATATAGTGGATCAAAAATAATAATATATAGGATTAGCTGCATATCAGAAGCGACCATTCATTGGAAATTCTCATGGACCAACCCCGGTATCTGAGTGTTACTTTCCATAAGGCGCCCGACCATGCCAGATGACGATTCAATACACAATTTTGTGATAGGAGGTCATATCCTATCACTCGTACGGACCTTCTTCATTCGTCTGGCCGGCCGCGCCCATAACCCTGAAGGGAATTTCCCGCACCCAGGACTCGGTTCCATTTCAGCTTAAACTCCACCATCTGATGGTATCAGGTGCCACAGGGCTGTCTTGGTCCACGCGAGCCGACAAATGCTTGGTTGAAAACCAGCCTGCGCTTCCTGCAAGATCCCAGGATTGGCAAACGTTACAACCCCAACAAATGAGAGGCGTGGCAAATGCCCACTTGAATGGCTCCCCCTGAAACCCCATCCCCCACCCTGGAGCTACAAGTAGTTATTAACTACATAAGGGTGAACTCACGTACACGAGGTATCAAGGATGTGGAGGAGCTAGCTTTTAAACTTGTTTACACCTTCGCCTGACGAGCCGAGGTGGCCAAATAGCACTCGCGACACGCTGTTCAACATTGGGTAATGGCGGGACTAGAGAGGTAAATGACATGATTGGTTCGCAGCAGCATTTGGAATGGGAAAACCCATGCCGCTCTTGTCTTCAATGAGCATTGGAATTTCCTCACCGCACTAAGCTAAGGTATGGGCTCTCACCATCAAGTGCTGAACGTTACGTCACATGAGCAGTGGGCATCCGTGATGGAAGCAAGGACAATAACCAGAAAGGTCCTTATGTCAACTCTGTTTCTAAGCTGGCAAGATATCTACCAGTATTTCCCCGAAAGGAACCTTTGAGCGGGTTGGTGGAACCCGCGGTACTGTGCGTACCAAAAAAGCCGCCTAATATAATTTCGGCGCCTTGGATAGGTATAAACATGGAGGAAATACCGGTAGTGGGACAAGCACTGCTACACACCAAAAGAGGTGAGTTTCTCACATTGGCATCAAGCAGGAGTTCGGCACTGGGATACAAATAATTTTATCCACTGGTCTTATCGCCTTTCCACTCCACCCCTCTTTGCTTAGAATAGGGATATCACCTCTCTTCTACCAGTTACGTCAAGCGGGTTTGTAACTCAAAAAACTGCCCGGTTCCCGAACCAAAAAATGTCATCTTCGGTGTGCCGATGGAGGGAAATTCCACCCCAACAGTCACAGATGGGGGCTCCCTTGACAAAGGCTTTCTAAACTCTCTGTGTCTGGTTTCCAGAGGGAATTGAGCCAGTCTGCGAATGATCTTAGGTTGTGAGTATTTCCGGTCGGTGGAGTAACATTCCGGATAACCCTACTTTTGTTGGGATTGCCTTGTCCCACTATTTCCTCTCGCTCAAACAAGCACGGTTTCGCCCACCAAACCTCTGCATGAGATTGCCCGAATCGGGCTTCCTGACCCTGCTGTGTGCTACTGGGAGGCATCGTTACTTGCATCTGGCACAAAGTACCAGGGAGTTGGACAGGGATTTGTTTTTCCCAAGTTGGATGGTGACATAATAATAGCCGTGTTTTCACAAGCCGAGAGGGGATGAGAGAAGCGGCACAAGTAGCGGCACACGCCAAGGTTTGGCAAGTGCCCGGTAATTAGGAAATTTAATTTTATCAAGTACAAGTACTTGTGAACCGTGCGGGAGTGCGACGAGTATCATGATGGGTGCAGAAGAAATTGACGTTCACCAGTTCTGCCATACAAAGGCGCAAGTTTAAACAAGCACCACAAAGGTGTATGGTGGAAAGCACTTACAGTATGCAAAAGGGGGTGGGATATTGAAGTGCCTCAGTGCGGTATGGATAATGGATTATAAATGTCTGAAAGGAATTTTGATTTCAGACTCATGATGAACAATATTATAATAGTAAATCCAGCAGGACACGAAAACTGCTTGATAAATTACATTATTGATCTACAACAATCTTATTTTTTAAGCATATAGATGAGAAGATCAAATGATACAAAAAAAGTTGATACAAAAAGGAGAACTAGAGGGAAAATTCAAAAAGCTACAATAAGAGAAAGCGGGGGAAAAGGAGATTCCCTGATAGTATAAAAGGATTTACGATGAATAGAAAATATGGAAACGAAGTAGCAGAATTGAATAAAACTTATTAATAAGAATTAACAGGGGTATGTAGATGAGATTTCAAAGAAGCAACCAAGTTGAAATATACAGGATACATAGAGATTGGAATATTAGTTAAAATATTAGGAGATAGTATGGGTGAACAGGTAGTTATGAGTTACGAAATTTAGTTTAGAGTAATGAATGAAAGATGGAATACTACGAAGATCTTGACTCATTACAGGGTTATCTTTTGGACATATCTAGTGTGAAGAACATGGAGCTATGAATGATATCATGATTTTTTTGAAAATGAGCCTGTGCCAATCAAAAACTCACTCTGAGATACCAACCACTCATAATTTATTTAAGATTACCCTCCTAACTAGTCATCTAGAGTATACATTCAGTAGCTGAGAAAATCATTATTGTGTACTAACAACCCTAGTAGAATATTTTATATGATTAAAACTGAAAGTATGAGAAATATGCTTTTTAATATCTAAAATATGTTTAGCTTTCTAGGTTTGTATAGTACAAGAAATTATTGTCCAAAGTGGTTGATGTGTTATACCTATTCAGTCTAAAGTTAGTAGTATTTATATTCTACATTCTAATTTCTAATATTACTGTTACATAATACAAATATATCTTACTTATATAATATAAGTAATATGTGATGAGGAATGCATTAGAGACAACAAGGGTTTAGAGAAGGCTGTAAAGGAGGCTTTCAAAGCGACCCATAAGATAGATATAGAGGCGGCAAAGTTCCAGAAACAAGACCGGGCTGCTTTTGATGAAAAGAGGGTGACTTCGATCATAATCCGGGTTCCGGAAAACGAAGTAGCAAAAGTTACACCAACAGTCCTCTTTATGGGCAAGTACAAACAGTTGAACATGATGTGGCAGGTATTGACAACTATGTAATGCCACCACTGTTGGAAGTATGGCCATCCCCAGGTAGGCTGCAAGAAGAATCTGCCAGTGTGCCCGATTTGCTCACAACAGCACACCGAAAAAGAACATCAATGCTACGAGCTGGCCTGCAGCGGGTCACGGGAGGCAATCCCGGCTTGTTGCATGATGACACCCGCCAAATGTTCTGCCTGTGAGGGCCAACATTCGTCTAGAGACCAGGCTGCTTGCCTGCCAAAGAAAATGGTGAAAGAGACTGCAAAAGAGAACTATAACTCAAGAATGGCTTCCCGGGCCGCACCAGTAGGCGATGAAGGTGTTACCCCTTCTATAAATTAGGCAGTTGGGCTAGTATGTCGGAAACAGGGCATTGAAATGAAAAGAGCAGATGGTGAATCAATGATGTACAACACAATTGCCGAGGGAGCAATAGTGTGTTTCTTTCATTATTTCATATTGTCAGAGGGTTTAATGTTTCCTTTGTATGTGTACAAGACCCCCCACTGTATAATAGGCAACCCCTTAGGGCACCAGGTTATGAGTGTGTTTTTTTACCCTCACCCAAGGTACGGGTGTGTACCTATGTGGCACTGAGGACTCAGATTAGTGTTTCCTTTGTAGTGGTTTCAAAGGATTTTGATATTTTGTACTTGAGAATTTTTGGAAAGGAAGGACCTCTGTTAGGCGACTGACATTCCTTAGGCTTGATAAATAGTTAGAACAGGAACAATGGGGGACATACGGTACCACCAAAAAAACTGTTTATCGAAATGAACCAACCGACACTTGTCGTCGGTGTTTTAAATATACACACAACTTTACTGACCCGCTACGGACTATGGAATCTGGGGAACGAAGGCGTGGCGAGTACTATATGCGGCTAGCACCGCAGAGAGGTTTCACGATCATGAATACACTCGGGGTCTATACTAGATTCTGGATAACCCTATGTTACATCGACCCTCAGTCATCGATTCCACGCTAGCCAACTTTGCATTATTAGCGCGGGTGTTGAGATGTGGGACCTATACCAACAGACAGTATCAGATCACATAGTCATACTCACAAAACTGGACTTGAAGGACTTACACCTGGTGTCACCTTCTCCAGACGGGGACAAGATTAAGTGGAGAGATGAGAAAGGGGTCCCCACCCCCTGGATAGAATCCTCCCTGAAAGTGAATGTCGATCACGAATTCAATAATAAGAGTGACACAGCTCCGGCCGTCAAGACTTTCATTGATAACTTGTCGAGATTGATACAGATGGTAAAAGGCTGGGCCCTAATGAAGAGACTAACGATGTTGTCAAAGGCGAGATGGACACTAGACATCACTGAGATGAGAAGGGTTTATACCTCTGCGGCCCAGCCTGTTGGACGTGACAGGAGCGGGGTTAAAGAGAAGATGGAGACAAGGGAAACATACCGAGCTGTAATTATGAAGGCGAAGCGGAAATACTGGGAGAGGTTCTTAGCCTCAGCAAAGAAAAAATGACCTATAGACGGCACATCTGTTCACGTAGAAACAGATCCCAAAAAGAGTACCTGGCAAAGATAGTAATACACCAGAGGACACTGCGGCATTTATCATAAGCCACTTTTTCCCGGAAAATAAGGACCCAATATCGTCGACACCCCCCTACCGTAGGGAACTTAGTTCCTCAGATAGGGTCATAGCAGTTGAGGTATAGGAAACCTTGGAGAAGTGTAGCAATAAGTCTGTAACGGAATCCTATTATATTTCTACTATTACTACTGACTTGATATTGGTTATTACTTATTTGGGTTTATACCTAATAAGCGCTACTATTTGGTTGTCCCTTCCTACTTGGTTATGACTTCCTAACTGGTTATTCCTTCCTTGTTTCGCTTACCACTACCCCTCCTTGCTTCTACTCATTTTGGTATCGCTATCCTCCTGCTATACCTACTGGATTTATATAGTAGTAGCGATCTCTTGTTCCTTCCTGTTTGGATTCTATTACTTGTTTTGTTAGCTCCATCCTGTCGCTTTTAACCCTCTGTTTTTGGAATATGGTTACCTGGTATGCTGCCTCTGTTAGCATGTTTATTGGACAGGATGTTTGCGCTTTTGTTTAGTGTTCCTAGCTACAATCTTTTGTATTTAAAGAGCCTGCAATCCCTTAAGGATTCGGACTCTCAAGCCTCACAGGACTATCATCTTTAATACTACAAGTTGAACGGTCACTCTATCAGTTCTATACCTTTTACCTTGTCTATTGAAGACCTATCCATCAACGCCTCTCCCCCTATCCTAATAGTACCTTCAGAGTCCCTTTGGGATACTCGAGATACTTGGGAGTAGGTTACAAAGTCAGCCCCCAGGCCAGATCAGGTCCCAAACAGGGTTTGGAAAAACATAAGACGGCTTAACGAAAATGTACTGCCCTTGTTAGTGGAAGACTTCCTAAGATGTGAGATTCACCCCCCATGCCTAAAAGGGTCAATATGCGTAATTCTGCCAAAGCCGGGAAAGAGTGACTACAGAGAATGTTCGAGTTTCAGGATTATGGCCCTGATGCAGACTTTGGCGAAGATGGCGGAATAAATAGTCAATCGAAGCCTTATGAGGATTGCTTATAAAAAGGACATATATTGCATCAATCAGACTGGAAGCCTGCAACTAAGGTCCACAGTAGATGCAGTCTTATCACTGAAACACTGGGTTAGGAGAGTCAATTCGCCGGGAAGAAGGTCTCACCGCTCTTCTTGGAAGTCAAAGGGGGTTTTGACAACGTTAACCATAAGAGGCTCATGGGGATCCTCGAAAGATATCTGGAGGTCCCAACATATATAACCAATTGGATACGGAATTTCGTCGCGTTCTGAAAAGTCACACTGGCCTATCCAGACAGCTCACAAACGGAATATAAAATGATCGTGGAATCCCACAAGGCTCCCCCCTATCCTAGTTTCTCATTGTGATATATGTTTGTAGTCAACACACAGTGGATAACCCAGAAGAGAGCTTTTCTACTTATATGTGGACGATTTCCGGATTAGTTGTTGCATCTAATTCATGGTACCGGAATTCGCGTTTGATGGACAGGGAGGTGGAAAGGATCAACAGTAGAGCAGAAGATCTGGACCTTTCCTTCCGAATCGCCAAGACAGAGCTTATGCACTGGAGAATGCTGAGAGAGAGGCCAGAGGTCTCCTAGTGTCCGATAAGTTTTCAGTCTCACGTTATACAGCTGGCTGGGAGAGTGGTTAAGTTGCTAGGTTTTTGGTTGAGTGATAACGAAGAAACAACGACATACTTTACCAAAAGGCTGGCGCTTACACAGGCCGCCCTCTTTAGAATTCAGAGATTATCGATGTCGGGAAAAGGACTTTCGCTCTTTGGGGCGAGAAGATTGACCAAGGGCATCATATTACCAACTATGCTATATGGGGCGGATTTCCTCACCCCAAGCATTAAGATTATGAAAAAGATATATACGTTTTGGAATCGAGTCCTCAGATGGATAACCAACGCCTCCTTCTCTACCAACCTGACTGCTTGGTCAGCGGAGGTGTATTTAGCCCTAGTCTGACTCTACCTGCTACAAGCATCCCTAATGGCAGCAGTCCGCATAACCTCTGCCATCCCAGGGAATCACATCGCGACTGCAATGCTACCTGAGGGCTTCCTGCTCCCGGATAGCTTCAGATACCCCACGAATAGAAGGAAAGCTTTCCACTGTAGTGGTGGTCTACGCCCAAAGGTTTGGGACTCAACTTCTACCACCACGGACCAGGTCCGTCTCCCCATTGATGAAATATGGGCTACTACTGCTGGGATATAATATACAAGGCCCTTTCCGGTAAAGCCAACCCGACTCGCGATGGTACAAGAAGACGCCGCAAAGGCGTATATCGAGGCCAGGGAATGGGTTAGGAAAGAGGTATGTAAGAGATAGGTTCAGGAGGCATACCCGGAGTACTATATATATCGACCATTATCCCACGATTGCTGGACTTTCATGAGTCTTCCGAAATTCCAGGCTGGTAGGATATACCAGATTAGATTGAACAAGAGTTATTTAAAAGGGCAGGCAAACTGGTCCAGGTAGGACCAGGATCTGACTTGTAACCTATGTCTACTGTCAGTTCAGACCTTTGATCATGTAATTACTGTTTGCCCCGGCCTGGCTCTGCCAAAGAAGGGGGTAGATCAGGCTATCTTTGACGTAAGTCCAGGCTTAGCCCTATGGGAAAGAGGGGATAAGGGGAAAGCCTTGACGAAGGGTTTTGTTTCCTTTGTAACGCAGAATAGGTTGAACTTTCCAGTTAGGTTGGGAATTTTTCAGTTTACGAGAGACTCAGACCTGAGGTCCTGATTTTAAATTTTCGCCCTGGGCTGATGACTTGATGTTTATGATAGTGTTTCTATTGCTATTTGTTATTTTATGGAGGAGGTGAAGTTTCTTATGTTATTGGGGTTTTTAGGCCATACCTCAGGGTGAATGCCAGGATATTCCTGTACTTAGTGTGAATAATACCACAGATTTAACAAAAAAAAAAAAAAAAAGCGTGATTAGGAATGCATTACAACAGAAACTGTTATGAAAACTTAATACCAAATAATTCTCTTGTTGTGAATTTTAATTAAGTTCTCAATTAATGAGATTTTACCTAAATCTAAGATATAGTACTTTTTGTATGTGTTATATTCTAAACCAATATACTACAATAATGTGAACTAGTTTTAAATATAACAGTATTCTAAACTAAAGACTATGACTATCATATCCTATTAGTTGTTTCAACTACAGCAACAATGTCAGAAATATATCTATCATTGAATCAATCATCCAGTAGTTATAATTCCACCTTAGGTAAGGAATATCAATTGGAAGAAGTGGCAGAGTATATGTATGACTTAGAGGTTGAGGAAATAGAAAGTATAAATGGTATATATATTAAGTAATTAAAATAATAGTTTCGTACAGACTTCTGCTAGGATATAGAGGGCAAAAGTATTGATTATAAGCAATAGATGATTGTAGAGCATCTCAAGAACTATTGAACAAAGGAATTAGGTATGTAGATGATTCAATTTTCTATAAGTGACAAACTAGTACCTGCGAGGAATGAGGCTTTACAAAAGCTTCTTATATGTAATAGTTTACCTGAATGAAGGACAATTGTGCAATACCAATGAAGAAGTGCAAGCTGCTAGCAAACTCTCTTATACCTAGTACTATAATCTTAATTAAGTAATCGTGAACCAGCAAGTAATATAAGAGATATTTCTCAAAATGGAAGATGGTAAGTAAGATTCAAGTATGTGTATAAATTTAAATAACTATTTAATTCCCTTTGTTAGGACAGTTTACAGTTCCTCTTTCTGCTACTACTAGATTTTAGGAAAGTTTCAGGTATGTGTATTCTTAAGTGAGTTGAAATTGGATACCCTGATTCTAGCCTAAATAAATATTGATACAGGATGGCTCCTTCAAATGAGAATTGTCACAGGAAGCCAGCAATTGTATAGATAATTTTCTCTTTCAAATAGAAAATGATTATAGTAAACTGGTTTCAATAAAATACTATAAGCAGAATAAGTAGGATGGGACTATAGTTACTAGAGTAGAATTGGATAATCAAAATTAACTCTCATTTCCCAACTTTGATTTTGAGTTTTGTTTATTTAATTTATATATTCATTGTTGAAGTACAAGAGCCTGCATGCAGCACTAGCTATAGCAAATTCAAATCCTAAATATCTTGAAACATTGCCCTGTGCTTCCAGGGATCAAAACCTGTACTCTCAAGACCCTTGAGTATTGGCCTAACCATATACCTAACCTTTGAGCAAACAGACACAAAGCTGGCTAAACAGACAACAAAGAGAATGTAGGTAGCAGGAAATGAGTAAAGCATAAGGAAAACTATTGATAAACTCAAGGACAGAGGAGGAGAGAAGAGTAGCCATTAGGTTGCACCTACAATGATGCCAGCAGACTTATGGAATGGTGTGTCAGCCTGGGATTCAACAAAATTAACACAAGCTTAAGTGGCAAAGCTATACTAGGACAGAGTGAAATTGAAGAGTGAGGCCATTAGCCAGAGGCAGACAAGGTGTAGGCAGTAAGGTGCCAGCCGATTGAGAAGATAGTGAGGGAAGAGAAGGGGAGGAGTCATAAACTTAGTGACCAGGGACGGATTCATGTGTATGCCTATCCAGGCAGTTCTCAGAGGCCCATGAATGAGTCAATCAACTATTGGATTGCTAGAGCGCTTGTAGGCCAATGAAAGGTTTTCCTCTACTGCAAGTATGTCTCCCACCCATATAGAAAGAGAGTGTGCTGACTATGCAAGTTGTTAAGGAGGCAGAGTAAATAAACTAAACAAGCTGAAACAAAAGTGGGGAAAGGATAGGAACTATGAAGAATAATAGAAGGAGAGGAGGATAGTGACTCAAAGGGGTATACTGTAATAAGTGAGGAGAGGAGAGATTGTAGTAGACAAGTTCACACCGCATGGCCATACCTGGGTGTGTGGAAACATTCCCTATGGGATGTAGTGATGATTTCTTATAGTGTTGAGAATTCAATCGCCAGAGGTGTAGCAGTGATAGAGGATGTCCCATTACCCTTCTTCTTTTATGCATTATGGACTAAACTTAATGGAGGGAATATTGGACAACCATTTTGCTTACAAGTTTTTACCAATATTGAAAAGTAAGTTCAAGATTTAACCAAACAGGGGTGGGAATTCCAGCTAAGGATATTTGTAATCATTATACTATACTGGAAGGAAAGTTGGCATCAATTCAACAGAAGAATAAATAATAAAGAGATGTTAACCAGGATTATATGAAGAGAGAAATTCAAACTAGGCTTGATCAGTATTGAAAAGAGTATCATGAATGTCATACAACCTTTATGATGCAACTTTCTTGCAAGAAATATGCTATTTACAAGTTACAACCTGTAATTTATTTGCCTTTCAGCAGGTAGTTAAAATACTAAAGTTGTTTCAATAGCTGTACCAAGGGTACTCATTTTTCTCCATTAAAGTAGTATTCTTTCAGAATTGTGAATTAGACTAATTATTAACAATGCTTACCATGGGCCAGACTGGACCTTGGCGCACAAATGCCTATGAGCTTGATGGCCTATCAGGCCTATAGGCTTTTATTACTTTGTATATTTATGCTTTAAGATGCAAACAATAATCGTTGATATTATCAATAGCTGAAAAGTTAGTTTGTATTGAAGTACTATAAGAGGGTATCATAGCTGTATTAGGAAATTTGGAAATGAATTTCATTTGAAGCATAACTAGTTTCCTTTGGGAATCACTATTCTTAATATATCTTTGAATTTGAAGCCTGAATCCTATGGTTTGAGTAAAAAGAAACATTTTAGCCAATATGACAATCTTTTCAAGACCATAGCCCTGGTGAGTCTGGCAGGTGTTTTGTAAGCCAGGCCAGGTATATAGTGAGCTAGCTTATATTTATTTATTTTTGTGCTAGACCTAGCTTGCCCTATTGTAAGTATTGACTATCAGAATAAGTATTTCAATTTACACTACACAGAATTACAGCAACCAAAAGGGTCAAACTAGGTAGTATGTCTATATTCCTATTATATAAGATCTGGAGGAGAAACGATACCTAGTATTTATCTTCAAGTTAATAATTGTATCAGCTAAAATAAGAATAAGTAGATAATAGTTCCCGCTACTAGTGACTCTACTAAGGATAGACAGATAGGATAGATTTTTGCTTTCTACTCCAGAGATATATCAAAATAAAAACTCCATAGATAGGGAATTCTCTACAGGTGAATATGGGACTTGAGGGAGATATATCTGAACACCTACAGACTATAGTACAGCTGTTGCAATTTTAATAACCAATCATACCTTTGTGCTAATTATGTTAATTAAGGTAGCTGTTGAGCACAATATATTCTTTGATTGTGTCACGATTGCCTAGAAGAGTGCTAGGCAAGAAGGACAAGAAGCAGAGTAAGCCTTGCAAGGCTTACGAGGAGTTCGCACACATGACCACTTTGAGTCATGTGGGTTTTGCGCATGACACACACTTGTGAGTCATGAGGTTATTATGAGTTGATTTCGCACACATGACCACTTTGAGTCCTGTGGGTTTTGCACATGACGCACAGTTGTGAGTTATGAGGTTAGTTTAGGGGCCGATGACCTTCGCACTTAGAGGGTCATATGATGTTATGAGTTTCATATGGCTGCGCCCTTATACAGTAATAAGGGTTAGGGGTTGCGAGAAGAGGTCTATGTAAGAACCCGTTGGGGACTAGGATGATAGCTCTTCACACAACCATCTTTGTTATTTCCTATCTATAACTTTATCAATCAAACCTTTATCCCGCTCTCATCCCAGTAACCGAAAGGTTGAAGTTCGCTGTCAGTTCTCTCTATTAAGTGCTCAAGAAAACTATTGGACTTGGAGTAGTTGCCATAGTAGGAAGCAAGGCATCTTGATTAATAGAACACTATATCGTTGCCGGTTGCGCGATATAGATCGTCTAACCTTAACAGATTGAAAGGAATTACAAAGTTTGCTCTTTACCCGTTTTAAAGGGCTTTACCACTGTCATAATTCCTTTTTCCAAATGGAATTCCCTAGTACTATATTAGAAATGAGATAGCTATTAGAATAGTAGTACAGATTTGATCTCTCCAAGTTTGAAATAATAGTAAAAGATATCTCTTGATTGACACTAAAGCAGCTGCAACTAAGTGGCTTAGAATTTGAGAGATAGGTAAACATATGGGAAAGAACAGCTTCTATACTTAGAGGTATATTCAGTCTACATAGCTTGAGATAGAGTTCTGAGGTGAAACTATTAAACAATCTCAGTCAGATAACATAAAAAGAAGCATGCTATCAGGAAATTTAACATATTTCACTCTTATCTTCTACAAATGCAACTTTAGGAGATATATGAAATCCAAGATATATACATAAATGAGGGATAGTGTAGGAAATTTTAGTTAATAGTCCTTATTGAAAAGGTTGTCTACCTGGTTTAAAACTATAATAGCAGGGAAACCCATAGAATTACACCTATTTCAAAAATCTGAGCTTATAGAATAAGAATAATAGTGTTAAACTAAATTTTATCACACTTGATTTAATATTGAAGTTTATTTTTGATTGTTCAATTGTTGTTCAAAGTATGTAGTATTACAAAACTCACATTATGTTATAACTATTTACCTATATCAAATGAGTCACTAAGTAATTGGCTCTTTTCAACTACATTATCCTATAATTCAAGTTTAATCTATATTGACTCAAATATAGTATAATAAAAGTATATTTTACTTATAAAGGTAGTCTTTTAAAATAGGTAAATTCAAATATGATATATATAATGAACTAAATCAGAAAAATACCAAGATTTGAACTAGAAAATATAACATGGAAGTAAAAATTATAATTTATTTATAAAAATACTTTGACAAAAAGAGTGGTTCCATGTTACGGGGTAGCCAATTCGGTACTGTTGAATTGTCTGGGCTATGCTTGTATCACAAGGGTAGGAGAACTGTCAGGAAAGCTCTGTTAAAAATAAAGATAAAAGGTAAAGGTTTTTCTCAAAAGCTTTAAAGTTGTTTAACTAATATTTGAATATATTGTTAAGGTCGCTTCTCCGTTGCTTGATGCTCTCTTAACTATTATGGGGGGGGGTTTTTATTTTTGATTATCTCATTGAATTACTGTTTAAGGTACAGACACTATATGAAGCGCAAACTATGGCAGAAAGAAACCTTCAACTAAAGTCCGTCCCATCCCCCCGCAGCTACATAAACCCTCTTACCGAACAAAAGTTAAATGCTTGGGTAGAAAAAACTACTAAGAAGAAACAGGCCTGATATCTCCCAAAAGAGTATAAACCTTTCACCTCCGCAGACAAGCGACATAGGAAATAAACAAAGTCCAACAGTCAACAAGAACCAAGACCCACAGAGGAAACAAAACACTTAAGCAAGAAACTAACCTGAACTATCAATTTGGCTAACGGCATAACATCCTACATCCTACAAATCCAGAAGGGTATGGCGGGGGTCGGGGGCAATTAAATCCCCAGGCACAAATAGGCGAAAGGAATGAAGCCAATAGCGGTCGGTAGGCCGATAGATCAGGAGGGAGTGTGTGGTAGACAGTGTAAATCAGGTATCCTCCGGGAATGGTGGCAGTATGGTGCTAGCAGAAGGGGGAGCAGAAGGGTGTCAGCCAGGAGGCAGTAGGGTGCCAGTCAAGATAACTGTCAGGGGAGAGGAGAGACAAAGGTTAGGATAGAGGAAGGGTACACCAAAGGACCAACGGAGTCGTATGTGTGGCCATCTAGGCAGTTCTCTTCAAAGCGAGAGTGGGGAATTGACCTTCAGACTGCTAAAGCAACTGTTGGCCTGTAGAATGTTTCCCACTACGGCAACCCTGTCTCCCACGCGTATAGGAAGGTCAGAGGGAATTGCCGACCATGCAAATGTTAAGTGAGACAGAGCAAAAAGCAAAGGGAGGCAAATCAAAAGCGGGGAAAGGAGAGGAACTATCAACAATTATGGCAGAAGAGGAGAGAGGAAGCTCAAAGGGGTAGACCCTATTGAGCACGGAGTGGAGGGAATCATTAAAACAAATCACCACCCCCTGGCGTGGCCAAAGGGTGAGTTGAGTCGAAATAAAAGTGGTGATGATTTCCCGTAGTTTTGAGATTTCAATCTCTGGGTGTGTAAAGAAGAGAGAGGATGATGTAGAGGAGATGGAGGATGTAGATGAGACAGAGGATGCCTTCACGTTTGAGGGACTACTAGAGATTTATACAATTCTCCCAGTACTTATGTTAGCCATATATATGAAGTATCCTTAGATTCCATGGCCATAGTGATAAAAGGTTGAAACCCGGTTTGACCCTGGAAATGTATGCCCCGCTTGGTCAAATGATACCCTCAACAATTTAGTATTCTGAGTGTGTTTAGCACTCCAACAGTGAATAGAGTTCCATCCATTTGCTACATGAACTAAGTTCAGGTTGATGTAGCCCAGGTGCCAACATTTTATAGAATACTAGTTGATCAGTCTGGATGTCTGTCTTTCTTGCATATATGCACTCAAGTGCATATGTATTCAGATTATCAAGGGTTTGAGTACGCTATATTTTTAGAGTTTAGATCTTTTACCGAGGCTGAGCAGCTCTGCTATAGACACTACTTCTTGCCAGCATGGGTTGTAATTATATAGTAACCTCCCAGTTCTGTATACTATCACATCAGATAATTTGTTCCATTTCCCATATGGGTAACATTCCAAATGCTAATCCTCCATCAACCTTTCAATACTATTTATATTATCAATATTATGTGAATAATGAGTAACCTATAGTTTGTATAAACATACATAACCATTATGTAGTAGAACAGCAACTCTTACTTGTACTCTTACAGGTTGTAGCAAATGTTTTAGACTTTTTACAAAGTCTAAAAAGCTAAAAGCATTTACAGTTTCCTTAAAGCCACACTCTGTCACTATCATAGGTGGGACTATAGACCCATTCCATTCCTTTTGATCATTGGAAAGTCTAGCTCATTGATTTTGTGATACCATGAAACTATTACTACTACAAGCAGGATCTACATATATCTGAGCACCCAGAGTTCCATTAGGGGAATGATCATTCCACTCCAAAATATTAGGTAGGTTTGACAGTTGCCAACGAATAGTATACTATCTCTGTCCATCAACTGGCCTAAATAAATGGGAATTGGGATATATGGTATCACCCTACCAGGATATAAAAGGTAGTGTTTTCACTTCAAACCATTGTAGTCATTACACTAGTGAGGTGAATGGCGAGCAATATCCTGGATCCTTCTATTGATGAAGCTTCAAACAGTCCCAATTCTTGTACTGTTTTACTCAACTACATGTGTGTACTAATCTAATTTGTCAAGTATCAACTATACTGGAACCCAGCAAAGTAAGTGCTACCAGTAATAGTGAATGATCCTTTGGGTTGCTGTACTGAATCCTGATACTTGCTTGACTTACTAACTGAACTTCAGTCCAAAATCATATTGGGAATTTGAAATATGCCAAATGTGCTAATTGCATACAAAGACCTGTACGACCCTCTTCTAGGATTCCATTATTGGCTTAAATTGGATTTCGCATTTTAAGAACCTCTGCTAGTTCCTTGACATCACTTTGTGTCATCCTTTTACCAGGATGTACAATATTTGTCCTGTATATTATTTCATTTTCTTCCTGTTTACTATTTACAAATGGGAAATTCTAGGGTAATATACTGAAATTGATTTCTCCACTCTCCTTCAGTCAATCTATCCAACTCCAACCTTCCTTCATCCCTCAATGGCCCTAACTTGCAGCTGTTATCATGGGAAAGAACAAGGCAGTGGTCTTGTAGTATGATCAATCTTCTAGTACTTGGCTTGTGGACAAACTGTTTGGCAAGCATTTTTGGAATAAATTGGCATACCAGGTTTGTTGTTCATTGTAGTACTAATGGGCTTTGATATTGCTCTATCGATATACTAAATATATCACTTTGCTGTGATTGCAGGTAATCTAGCTGTCATAGCACCTGGACTCTCGGCACAAACTCTTTCCACCACCTAGGTCGCTTTTCTCCTTACCGCCACCCAGGTATCCATGCGCAAACTCTCTATTGACCTGAAGTGTAACAGTACACTTTTCTCCTAACAACACCCATATATGTATATCTGAAATCCCTACCCACCACCATAGCACACCCAGCAATTTTCCTGAGCCGTGGCACCCACCATCCGAACCTCGCGGCCGGCTTGATGCCAGCAATCTCTGTGGCACACTAGTCCTGCCTCTTCCTTTCCAATTCTCCGACACTTTTCACCCCTCTCGCAATTTCTGTAAAAGACCGGTATATCAAAACTAAGGCAACATCAGCTACTGTGAAATATCGTCTTGTGCGAAGGGCTCAACTTACGGGCGGGAACAACTATCCAGGGTGAATTAGACCCAACGAAATATAGCCAGAAGTAGTAGGGCTCTGGGCGACCTGCATATCCATTAGCCGATGCCCCTGGTGAGTAGAATAACGAGTAAAATAGGGGGTACCCACTATGACGATGTCCCTCTTCCCATGAGGTTAACAAGTAAAGCAGACATCCGTAGATATGCCCCACGCTCGCCAGCATCTGCAGGGCATATCTGTTATGACTGCTTTTGGCTGTAGCTGCGGCAGCTAGAAGGCAAAGGGGACCCCAGACAAACTTCAGGTAAAGAGCCTCACGAGTCAGTTTCCGCACCATTTGAACGCGTCCCCTTCCCCCCCCACCAATTTGAGAAGGCCCGGCACGTACCACAGTGATGCGCTCAATCGCGAGCACAAACGTATCCTCCCTAAGATATCTGGAATCACTGATCGCGTATTCCTTCCACAGTTGAGCTGGCAGGTCGGTTCTCGAAGCGAGTGTCGCGTGGTACACCAGAAAGTAGGCTACTCGAGTAAAGGTTTCTTTAAATCTATTGACAAGTCAAGGTTCCAGCTTGCTAAACTCACCCTCGAACAAGACGTGCAATAGACCAGCTGCATGCCAATAATGTATTAGCAGAACGTCCGAATAATTGTGTTTAAGAGCGATAACCTGCAAATTAAGAACCAGGAGACGATAGATTTGTCCACAACAGACAAGTTGCCTCTGACAAACACCCAAGTGCCTCCGGCTGATGCAATCATTAGACCGCCCATTACGGAGCATAACCCAAGTGTAGAGACATCATTTGGCACATAATTTGGGAGCAGCAGGTGCGAGGGGCTATAGGGATGCATCACGCCGAAGAATCGGTGGCGAAGAAGAGCAGTGCTGAATAGACCTGCTAGCAGGGTGCGGAGTAAGATAGGGAAGCAAGCATGGAGAATGGATCGGGATTATCCATTCGGACTACCAGTAAGTTTGATATCTCCTCCATCGGAGTCCTCGGGGTCAGCACCCAATCAAACCCCATAAGTCCTCAAGCACAAGCCAAATGTGTTGTGGCGTTGTAATTGCCTCCTGTGTTGATACGGGTATGCCAGTTCCGTAACAACGCAAATCAATGAGTTACCCTGACCCCAACTCAGGTACTTGTTTCAATAAATCTAGGTATGATACTTCTCGTCTCTTTCCTGGATATCCAACTACGGTACTTGTACCCTTGCTCGAAAACCACAATGCCTAAGCCCCGAAGGTTCTGTAACAGCCTTCACTCCATGATCGTCTCGAGAAGTCGGAAAGGAGTTAAGGAATTTTCCAATCGACAATGATGATGCAAGGGAAATTTAAGGTTTTGTTATTTTTATGTCCCATAGATGGACTAGCGATTTACAAGTACTCGAGTACTCGAGGAGACTACCGGTATAGTGACCCCCTCCGCCAATAGCGCCTCTACCAACATTTAAGGCCCATTTACCTAACCGTCTACTGTCTTCTAAAATTTGTGCGATAAAATTAGACGGTGACGTCTCGACCGCCGTCGTGTCATGTTCCGATTGACGGTTCCAAAGCCGTTTACCTAATTTTCAACCGTCCGAGATTTTTGGTCCAGGCTGTCAAATCACGACGTTGTTCCAAACGTACTGTTGCAACCTCCGTCTACTTATATCATAGCCCTATTTAACGCTGGGCACCCCCTCGGTCGGCTACACGGCTGTCTATAGGTGTAGAGTAACAATTCATTGTTTTCCGAGGCAAGGTCACTGGGTAGCACTCGGATTACGAAGGCGGTGAACCCGAATGTCCCACTGGTCCTTTGGAAAAGAGTGGCCGGACTAACACAACCAGAGCTGCACACGTACAGGCATATAGTATAATATCTTCACCCGGATGATCCCCACGAGGTGATGGATTTGCCGATATTTTAAAAGGTTGGAAGCAGTCTCACAAGGAGGACAAGATGGCACACAGAAATATCAAGAATTATGTTGTCCTTTGACCAGTTTTCACCTCCTACTCCAACCACTTCTCTACCCCTACTCCCTTCTCTACCACAGTGTACAGAATCTCCCCGAGTATACAAACGTTCAACTTAAGCAGTACGTTTGTAACAATCCTCCAAAGGATCCCTGATCCACTGAATACATCCGCTGGCAACGCACCTATTCCCCTTGTTAGCCGACACAGAGCTCATATATACAAATAGCAGATCGAGAGGATGATAGGAGAAAGAACATACTGCTTCATGATCTTGATGTACTCCTCTGAGCAGTACTCGTACTTTGGTGCGAGATTGCACGGGTGATAAGCGCTATCACAAGGGATTTTTGAGGAGGGGACAGCCGTGGCGCTGGCGACAGCCGTGAGGAGTGCCATGAGGAGCACGGGTTTGAATTGCATTTTCGCTTCTCTTGTGGGTTTGGTGGTAGGTCGGTGGTTGAACTTGAACGTTAGAGACCGTGAGTATTGTGAGACGGTGGAAGGTAGTGAATGCAGCGCGCTGTAGATGCAGCGGTGATGGTGAAGAGGAGGAGAGGTTTGAGCGAGAGGTGCAAGTAGAGGTTTATATACTTGTTCCCAGTAGAAGCAGATATGATGTAGGTTAGGAATAAAAACTATAGTCTGAGTAAGGTGGATCGGATGATGTACCGTACTCCACACTTTCCTCCAAGGTCCCAAACCTCCGTTTCTTCAACCTTTCACCCCTTCACCTTCAACGAGAATAAGGGAATACGGTGGCTCCAATCCCTTGGGCCGGGCAGTGCACTCCCTTCCCTCCTCCATCACTCCCTCGTATTCTTCCAAAAAAAGACAACCAAACAACACCCCACCTTTCCCCTATCCTAACAAAAACTGGTTGGGGCCTAACCGTCCTCAGTAAGGGTCCCCGTTCCAGAACAAATTCGCAAATCAACAGTGTGCTTATCCCCTATGCCAAGATCCAGCGCCAAGGTAGAAGTGCTCGAGTTTGGCCCAAAGCGTCCTTGCTGTAAATCCCTTCGATTAGTTACTCTGTTACACAGGATGAGGCATTGCCGAATTGCTGACGATGCTGGATCAGAAAACGGGCATAATAATGACATCTCCACCCACAAGCTGAAATACCGTATACAGAGTACTTCGAGTATTCTATTGTCTATGGTAATATTCCGAATGGAAACGGTCGAACGCCCCCGAAAGGACAAAATGGTGGTTCTTTTCTCCCTCGTCGGGTTTGCCGTGGCTGGTTGGTTGATGTGTTGGTGGCACAAAAGCCTGTTAATATAAACCCTCCCAGTTGACGGCGAACCCTTGGTAACACCAGAAGGCGGAGTTTGATATACTGTACACTACTGTACTCGCACAGTACGAGTACTGGAGCACAGATGGGCAAATTTAAGTCGCGAGCTAAATATATGCCTCTACGGCCACCCTGCACCACAGCTTCCCGCACTCGCCTGCGTATCTCAATACTGTACGAGTACACTTTTTGAGAAATGATCTCCTTGCTTTCATTCGATATACTGTACGAGTACAAGTACTCTAACATTGCGCAGGAACTTGCTCGGGGGTTGCATCAACTACGGAGGTACAGCTCCTAAGCTTTGTATATTACACTAACAGCTTACTCTTCAACCCACTGCTAGTGTAACATACAAAACTTAGGCGCTGTACCTCCGTATTAGGGATATCGGTGACCGAAAAATGGAAAGGCTCAGTTTCGTTGGCTAGTCATACTGGTCACTAGTTCCAGCATCTCTCGTGGTTCCGGTATTCGATACTGGTTCTGGAGTGAGGTCTGCCCAGGGGCGAGCAGTGTACCGCACTCGAGTAGTAAGATTTACATAATGATGCATCCCGTTCGGATTTTCTGACCGCATCTGAAAGTAGTAATCAATCTTGGCAACCCTTCACCACCAAATAACTAACCCCACAGTGTCCCAGAAACGAAACTTCTTCCCCCATAAAGGATGTAAAGCAAACTCACAAACAGCAAAACGTACTCCCCACCCTCTATCTGGGCGTGGACGCTGTCCGACATTCTACTGCACAACAGCATTTGCCCGGAAGCCCTTCAAAGCCCAACCCTCAGCATCCCTAGGGCAGAGTAGAACGCGTATAAGTTACCTCCTGACCCGGGAACGGGACAAATCTTATAACCGACGCTTTTCCCGGAGATCAGGTTTTTGACAAGGCCGCCCAGAACTCCGGACCCACTTTTCAAATACGTGACCAGAAGGGCCATGTTCCCTGGTCGAGAGCTTTCTCTCGTGGGCTAAATCCGATGCCCTGTTGGTTCCGGAAATGGCCAGGGCGTGATATGTGGGGTGTGAATTGTGTCCATTGAGTGCAGGCTCTGTTTATGTGCCGTACGGAAAGGCGAACAAATATATGCCAGTCCCCC
>QFET01005838.1:4932-19700 GCA_003316355.1 Tuber calosporum | reverse complement strand
TTGGCCATCAAGGCCAGTAAGGGAGACGGAGCCTCGGTCATTAACAGAGGCTTTGAAGCCACGTGGAAGGGCTGAGTTAGCATCGACCAGTACAGAGGCCGCCAGATCTGGAGGAAGGCCGGAAATGACCGCTGCATCAGGGCGGAGGGCTGGTGAGGAAAGGGGGGCGAAAAACCTGCGAGCTGCAGTGGTAAGAGGGGGTGGAGAGGGTGGCGTTTGTGAATGAGGAGAGGAGGAGGAGCCAGGACTGGGGGAGGCAGAGGTGGCCTGGTTGGCAGCTGCTGCCGCAACCTTGGCCGCAGAGGGAGGTCCAGTCGGAGACTTTCTCCTATTCCTTCTACCTACCACGATTTGGGCATAAGAGGGGGCGGAAGTATCCCGGTCGTGGAATTGATCGCCCGAGAAACCATGTATAACCAGAGGGGTGCCTTCATTTGAAGGGGCAGGAGGTGGGGGAGGAAGAGCAGATTGCGGTGCTGGGCGCTTCGGGGTCATGCCTGGGCGAGGAGGGATGACAGGAGGAGTGGTGGTGGTGGTGGGAGGAGGGGCGAGAGTGACCCGGTGAGCAAGGTCGCGGAGTTCTGACCGGATTGAGGCAAGGCTGGGGGCTGCAGGGTCAGGTGTTGAGGTGGAGGTGGGTAAGCCGGCACTCAGGAGTGCAACAGCAGAAGAGAGGGAGTCGAGCTGGGCACCAAGGGCTGAAATTGCACGAAGGGCGCCACACAGGAGCGGGATCAAGGTAATCTCTCCAGTGGAGAGGTCTTCGAGGCCAGAGGGAGCGAGGGCAGGGACCTGAGCGGAGGAGAAGTTGATAACTTCCTTGGTATCGTCAAGGAAGGAAGCGAGGAACCTGAGGTGGGGGGGGACATCCACTGTGGAGGCAGTGGCTGAGGGTGGTGCATGGGCGGAGGCGAAAAGAGGGGGAGGAGGGGGACCGGCTTGCGCCATGACCAAGCCTAGGGTACGCAAGGACCTAAGCAAGGAGAGGTGTGGATGGGATCGTGGGAACCGAGTACACTTTTGACGTGGTGGTGCAAAATGTAGGGGCAGGAAAATAGGGGAAGCGTCCTAACTACAGGTCGCCTAGAGGTCCTTATATAGGCACTCTTCCCTTAACCCTAACCCTGGTGACTCAAACCTGTGAGTCACACGACCTCTATGACTCATAGTGAGTCATAGTATGAAATCCATCAGCTGACTCCTCTGAGTCAACTGCGCCGCGTGCCAACCAATCATAACTCATAAAATAGGTCATGTGCCCTTAAGTGGTCACATGCGCGAAACCCATGACTCATAGTGTGAGTCATGTGCGAAAATCATTACATCATATGACTCACAAATGTGAGTCATGCGCACGATCAACCAATCACAACATAACAATGATTGCACAAGTGTGCATCATGTGAAACCCCATGACTTCTAATGAGCCATAGTGCGAAATATAACAATCTTGTAACTCACAACTATGAGTCATGCGAAATCCTGCCTTGCTTAGTCACCAATCGTGACAGCAACCCTCAGGAATCATCCCCAACCACAGTGGTTATTGTGCGAGCTAAAGCTCAACTGCCTGGCCTTGCAGTAAGAATTAACAATCCTCCATGAGATATGGACCAACCACTGCATCCAGATGCTATCACCAACTGCTCTAAACCAATCCATGATTCTATCAACCAACCAGAATCCCTTGCAGACACCACCTCCGGAAATGTCGCCACCAGCTGCATACCTGCTCAACCTGACTGTCAGCTGACTCCAGTCCCTCCTGGACCCCCAGTCCGTGAACTGGACCGATTTCTTGAATCAAATAAACAAAGAGCCATGCACTGGACTGCCTGTGTCTGGGACAAATGTCAAACCCACATAAATGGAAAGAATACAGGATACTTTCCCTCAGGATCTTTCCATATTCCAGGACCCTTGCCTCTTTACTCTTCCTCCAAATTTGTCTCACCTCATCATCCCAAGCACAGGGCAGAGCACAGATTGGCAGTTCCTCCTCCCCTCTACGATGATGATAGCTACGCAGGCTTTCATACAGTTATTGATAAGGGAAAAGAAAGAGAAATACCAGATTTCAACCAAGGATGGGACCTACCTACCCCAGAAGAACCTGTCGATTATGAGGACTCCTTCTTTGATCAGCCCTCCTCACAGCTTGACCTTTGCACTTTTCAGTTTACCAACCACAGGAAAGGAAGGTGGTAGTCCAGTATTCGAAATGCTACCCAGAATGACCCTCTGCTTGAAGTAGTTACCAAGGCTATCGACCACCCTGAGTGGCTCCTATATGATGGAGTTCTCGTCAGAAAGGAGATGGATGACATTATAGACTGTGATTATGTCCACTATGAAGCTAGCTATCAAGGAGCTAATATCAGAAGCTAAATTGTATGCATTACCCATGAACAAATGGCACATATTGGTTGGCAGAAATGTTTTGAATATGCTTCAAGACACTGCAACTGGCTCTCCATGACGAACGATTTTAAATGCTATATCCCCAGATGCCACCTATGCCAGCTCAACAAGCAACCTACCACTATCCCTGAAGGATCAGTCACCCCCCTCCCTGTCCCCAGACAGCTATTCTCGTCCTTTGCATTTGTTTTTGCACGACCCTTCCCTATCGATTCCAAGCTTGAACTCATCATAGTTGTCTTGGATCGATTCACTGGCTTTACCTACCTCATACCAGTCTCCCAAAACATTACAGCTGTTGAAACAGCACACACCCTCATTGAGCGAGTCTTCTCCATTCATGGTTTCCCAACCTCCTTAGTCTCAGACACAGACCCCAAGTTTACCTCACTCTTCTGGATACAGCTTATGGCGAATCTGATTGTTGATCTCAACATGGCTACAGCTGACCATTACCAGACCAATGGACAGACTGAGCGCAGAAACAGAACTGTTCGCCAATGCCTGAGGAACTATTTCAACCCTAAAGGAACCATGTGGGTTCGGCACCAACCTCATATTCTGACTGCAATCAATGCAGCCCCTAGCGATAGCACAGAACTCTCCCCCTTCAAAATCACCTTTGCCAGACTACCAATCCTCCTCCCTAGCGTCAGAGTTCTCTCTACTTCAGTACCTGCAGCAGATGAGATTGCTTCACAGATTATGAAGAATCAACTACTTGCCAGAGATGCACTCAAGAAGGCCACAGCACGCCAAACCACCTACAGCGAAAACAGAAGAAAGGATGGACCCCTTATCAGCCCTAACAAACCTGAGGTTATCCTCAAGTCAGTAACCTATATCCTTAAGGTTGGACAAAATCACAAGCTAGTTGGACCATCGTTAGGACCCTTCTCAGTGAGCGAAGGAACTGACTGACATAACAACTACAAACTCATACTCCATCCAGTGATGGTAGGAATCTACCCTTAGATCCATCGCAGCCATCTTCGCATTTACCAAAGACCCAACCCCTTCGCCTTCCCAGGAACACCTGAACCCATGTCAAAAGAGCTTGTCACCATCGATGCTGGAGGACTAGAGCAAGGGGAAATCGAAAAGAACCTCAAAGATTGAATCTATCTCAGAAAAAGACAGTTCCTGATCCATTATAAAGGCTATGACGAAATTGAAGCAACATGGGAACCCCTCTATAACCTTGCAGGCGCCTGCACCCTCATCATATCCTACTCGTTCAATACCTACAATGAATCTATAGCTTTCAGACTCCCTTGGTCCCATGGCGAGACTTTCTCTGCCTGGACACTCCAGAAACCAGACTATGCCCACATCTCACATTAACTTGACCCTGACATATTTTGGAAACCTCTCCAAGACTCAAACTAGTCAGAATCCGTTACCAGCACAACACTCTCCACCTTGGATGAATCTGAGATGGAAGGCTAACTGCTTGATGGTATTGTCTTCATTACGAAGTGGCATATAAAGGTGTAAGGTCCTGACACCAGTGTTCGATATAGGTTTACTGATTAAGTTATATGTTTTGAAATTGAGTGGAATGCTTCAAAGGCGAGTTGGTCATTTTAGCCTTTAGGATATTCCTTATTGTTTTGTTTGTTTTATTTCTTTTAAGGGGAATGTAACGGAATCCTACTTTGTTTCTACTATTACCACTGACTTCATGTTGGTTATTACTTATTTGGGTTTATACCTGATAACCACTACTATTTGGTTGTCTCTTCCTTCTTGGTTATGACTTCCTAACTGGTTATTCTTTCCTTGTTTCGCTTATCACTAGCCCTCCTTGCTTCTACCCATTTGGGTATTGCTATCCTCCTGCTATACCTACTGAATTTGTATAGTATTAGCAATCTCTTGTTCCTTCTTGTTTGGATTCCATTACTTGTTTTGTTAGCTCCATCCTGTCGCTTTTAACTCTCTGTTTTCAGAATATGGTTACCTTGTTATCCTAACTCTATTAGCGTGTTTATTGGACAGAATGTTTGCGCTTTTGGTTATTTTTCCTAGCTACAATCTTTTGTATTTAATGAGCCTGCAATCGCTTAAGGATTCGGACTCTCAAGCCTCACAGGACTACCATCTTTAATACTACAAGTTAAACAGTCACTCTATTAGTTCTATACCTTTTACCTTGTCTATTGAAGACCTATCCATCTACGCTTCTCCCCCTATCCTAATACTATCTCGAGAATCCCTTTGGGATTCTCGTGATACTTGGGAGTCGGTTACACTTCCTACACAATCTCCGTTTACAAAGAAAGATTTAAGCCTAGTCAGATTCGGTTGTCCTTAGAATCGACTGCC
The DNA here is from genome assembly GCA_003316355.1 of Tuber calosporum. Classification (NCBI taxonomy): domain Eukaryota; kingdom Fungi; phylum Ascomycota; class Pezizomycetes; order Pezizales; family Tuberaceae; genus Tuber; species Tuber calosporum. Next base: position 14,951 of record QFET01005838.1, on the reverse strand, counting down.
CTTAATAGATGAGGTATTGCTGCTGCATTTCATTTGCATATTGGTGGGAATTGAGGCCAAGTCTATCCCATTTGCTAGTCCTTTCCTCCTCCCCCCTCTTTCTCACCAGAATTAACTGAGTCCTGCGACCCTTCATGATTGCAGCATAGACCCCAATACTAGTCCTCCCAGACTTAAAGCTAGATTTCAAGTTTCTTTCTTCTAACTCTTCACCAGGTCTAACTCTAACCTTTCTCCTAGTTGGTTTTGGATCACAAACAAAAGTTACTTTATCCACAAAAACAATCCATTTCCATGCCCCTTTCCAGTTCCTCCTTCTCCTAGAAAACTCCTTTCTCTTCTCCTTTTGTCCTTTGCACCAAAAAGGGCTTTTTCTGTGTATCAGAAGCTTAAAACTAGCTTCTGAAATGATCTTGTCTATACTGGTCTTGCCGAAACCAATATTCGCTTATTTGGTAATGCTGCGCAACACTAAATGAGGCTTGGCATCGATAATAGACTCCACAATTTCTCTTTTTCTGTCGGTAATCTTGGTTGGTCTTCCAGCTCTTTTTGCATTATAGGTATTTCCACCTCTTGATCTGGCTCTTTTGACCAAAGTCTGAACAGTTGACTTGGAGATGCCTAAAGACTTAGAAATTTTATAATACCCCATATCTGTATGCTTATACAGGGTATAAATATCATTATTGAGCTTTTCTCTTGCTCTCAGAGTATGTGGTGGGTTATGGTAAGGGTAGTTATTGAGCTAGGGGGGTGATCATGCGTTGCTATGCAAGGGTAATCGTGCCAAGGTTGTGGCTAGTGGCCACAATCCCTGCAAGCTCGCTCGCTCACAACCTGGGACACTCTTCCAGAGTGCCCGCCAGCTCAACATGACTTGCCAGCTCAACATAACTTGTGGCTCAACACACCTTTTGTGGCTCAATATTATGGCTCAACAGATTATTGTGGCTCAATGTAACACTATAGCTTTCTCAAAATTTAACCTTAAATTTAAATTGCCTGAATATAATCTGAAAGCTGAATTGAACTTTACAGCTTGATAGAACTTTGTATATCAATATAATGTACCAGCTCATAGTACATTGAACTATAATGGAACCTTGATACCCATATACAAGCTTGCATATTAATGGATCTTAATAGTGGAAAACAATTCTGTACCTCAATGAGTATAACCATTCAAGTTGTCTGTATTATTATTATTGAAATCCATATGTGAAAAGAATTGTCTATACAATTCTATTTTGTATTTTATAGTAAAGTATCAGCTTCAAAATTCATAAAAGCAGACCAATTACAGAGTTTCTTTGCAAATATGCAGTTCCAGATATCATCAAAGTCCTAATTCCTTTCTTTACAATATACACCTATTATTTCATTCTATAATACCATCAATACCACATTTCCTATGCCCCTGATACCACCTGCCAGTATATCACTTGCAAGTCTGTGGATTAAACCATATCATGATACAGAGTTACGAATTCAGGCTCGACTAGCATCCCTCAAGGGAATAGAATACGAAAAGCCAAATCTTAAAGCTCTTGCTTTACAATACGAAATACCGATATCGCGACTCAGAGCACGCTGGCAAGGAGTGCCATCAAAGCAAGATCAACTTCCCGCAAACAGAAAACTGTCAGAAGATCAGGAATTAGCCGTATGTGAGGATCTGGACCGACTAGATGTCATAGGAACTAGTACTCACATTCCAATGCTCTCGGGTTGTGCAAATGCGATACTTTAAAATGCCTATTCAGGACCACTACCGGTCCCAGTAGTTGGGGAACATTGGGCATCCCGTTTCCTAACACGTTACCCGAAATATTCAATACGCAAGCAACACTCCCTTGATAGTAACCGCAAAAATGCACATCAGCCAGCAAAGATCTTGGATTGGTTTGAGAGGTACAAAGCTGCCCGTGATAGGTATGATATTGTGGTTGGTGATCGTTATAATTTCAATGAAACAGGCTTCCGAATTGGTGTTGGGCGTGATCAATGCATCATTACAAGGGACCCTTCTCAGCAGTCATACCTCAGAAGTTCAACGAACCGTGAAGTTGTTTCAGTCTGTGTAACCATTAGTGGAGATGGAGCTGTTTTACCACCACTGGTGATTATTCCAGGAGTTATTCACCAAGAACCTTGGTATACAACTACCACAATCCCTGATGACTATCTTGTTGGTACGTCAGAGAGTGGGTATAGCAACGATCATTTAAACATGCAATGGCCCGAGCATTTTCAACGTTTTTCCCTTAAGTGAAAGGTGGGACTTAATCGACTTCTACTTTTAGACGGTTTAGGTTCCAACTACACTAAGCAGTTTATCGATTACTGCGATCACCAAAAGATTATTGTCTTCTGTCTACCTCCTCATACTAGTTATCTCCTCCAACCACTAGACGTTGTTGTTTTTCAGCCCTATAAGCATTATCATCCTGAAGCTGTCGAAGCAGCAACCCGTACAGGATGTAGTGAATTTGATAAAGTCAAATTCCTGGATACTATTGCTTCGATTCGACAACAGACATTTAAGCAATCTACTATCCAGTCTGCATTTAAAGCAACTGGACTTATCCCCTACAATCCTGATGTTGTGATTGCCAAGTTGCGTGAGACTGTTCTCAAACTGATGAATCCTATTACACCACTACGAGCATCATCACCAACTGACCCTCTTACCATTTGCAGCCTCAAGAGGATGGGGGAGGAATTGGAGCATGATGCACAAGATTTATCACCAACCTTTAAGCGTAGGCTTAAACTGGTACTTCAAGGAGGGCTAGTACAAGCACAATCGGGTACATTGGCAATAGAGTACATGGAGGATACTCTTGCCGCTGAGCAAGCAAGATCTGCATGAGGCAGAGCACAAACTGAAGGCAGGTGCAGAAAGGAGGAGTCATTTATGCTAAGGATGCGTGTCAAATGGTAAATAGCCGTGAGGACGCAGAATTGGAAAAGGCAGAAAAACAGCTGCAGCAAGCGCAAAATGCAAAGAAAAGATCTTAGCGAGCAGAGCAGAAGCGTCTTGATGATGAAATGAAATTAGATGCAAAAAAAATGAAAGCTGTCCAACCCTACAAGAAGGAAATATCCAAACTTATTGTATCTGAGATTAAGAAACTAGTCAAGTTGCGAAAAATAAACTTGAACTAGAATATTTTGTACCTTAAACTTATAATTTTGCATTGAGCCACAAAAGGTGTATTGAGCCACAAGTTATATTGAGCTGGCGGGCACTCTGGAAGAGTGTCCCAGGTTGCGAGCGAGCGAGCAAGCAGGGGTTGTGGTCGCTAGCCACAACCTTGGCACGATTAAGAGGACTTTCCGGACATGACTGTACTAGTACTTTATATACCATTTAGTACTCTACTAATACATTACTTATCTCAAACTCTCTCCACTCAAGAACCAAGAAAACCATGGAGTATACTACTGGAGAGAAGGCCTATCCTAAAAGGGAAAGTTAGTTATGTTATAGAAACATACCAGATAGTAAAGGAGAACATGCAAACTGAGGTAAAAAAGGTAGAAAAGTAGTATAGGAAGGATAAAATGCTAAGGGCAAAACAGATAAAGCTATTCAAAAGCCTTTACTACATAAGATAAAGGTATATGTTAAAGAACATCATGCGTTTCAAGCTTATAAATAGAAAGTTAATAGGTTGATAGTCGTAGGTATCAAACAACAATCAAGATTGAGAATATAATTGTCCGGTAGATAATATAGATTATAGATTTTTAACATTATATTAACAATATGAGATTCTAATACAATAAGATATTAAGCCGCAAAGTGATATTGAGTCACAAAGTAAGGTTGTACTATCAGACACTCAGAGCAGTGCTCAAGGTTACGAGCGGACGGGCAGCGCTGTTGTGGCCAGCCACAACCTTGGCAAGAGTGGACGCAAGTCTCAAAATTCCCAACACCGACTCATCGACACCAAGTCTAAACCACGCAGCACATCCCACCCACATGAGATCGAATGACGATTCTTCAATACCAAACCAACCCGGGAAATTCACCCCTGTTCTCTTTTCCTCCCCTTACCCTTTCTCCCAAAAATCCCCGCCAATTGCCACTCACCCAGAGACCCACACCCGACCACCCAAAAAGAAATGATACTTTCAACCCTTCATTGTTATACCACCAATCGATCGACCCATTAATTCGAAAAACCGCCCCTCCTTTTCCCCTCTCTAAAACAGGCATCTTTATATTTATAGTGACATGCTCAGCATGCAGGTACACCACAGTATTTTGGGGGGAAAAAAAGAAGAAAACCACCCTCCCTTCGTCTTCCACCGGGAGGAGGAAGTGAGGGATAAATTCACAACCCCAATTACATTATTGCCAGTGGGCTCCCGAGAAGTAGAGCCCTTGGAAAACGGTTGGATAGGGTCTGTAGTGGAGCTGTGTAAGGGGTTTGAATTGCAGTAGTGGTGGGCGGGGCGGTGGGGTATTTTGGGATGGGGAATTGAAATATATGTATATGTATATATATAATGAATTGAATCCAACAAAACTTAATAAATGAAAATGGATGGATGGGTGGATGGGTGGATGGGAAAGGGTCTTTAGGGTGTTCAGGGTGATTTAAGATCAGGCCCGAGTGGAGAGAGGAGGGGTGGTGAAGGTGGGTGTCATGGGTAATTGTGATGATATCTGCCGTAATTTGGATTCTGGTCTTGTCTGGTTCTGCTTAGTTTTCCGCGTTGACGGACGTTTGTTTTCTCTCCGTAATGAGGATATGGGATTGCGATCTGTAGGCCGGTATATATACATCCTCGGAAATGATCAGGTAACGGCTTTACCAACCTTTCTCAAAACCCACCCTGCGAAACAGGTACCAGAGGAGAAGATTTCCACCTCGCATTTGATCCCCCAGAATAACATCCTTTGAATTTCCACTTTCCAGGATGGCGTTGTGGGCATCCAGGGTCTAGCTAGTAACGCCAGGGCCTTCTTGCGATCTCTGTGGGTGAGGGTGGTTGTCACTACCCCACCGCCACCGCCGGCGGTAACTGAGGTGATTAGAGAAATCAAGTCCTCGGACGAAACGCCAATGACCTCAACTCCGCGCACCGCTACACGCTCGTGAGCTAGCAGTGTGCTGCCGAATTTGTAGGTCGCCGCGATTTCCACTCCGCCCGGATCGAAGTCTACCAACGTAGCCACTGTTTCTACACCTTTCTCCTCCTGGAGAAGGAGTAAGAGCCTGCGGGTGTTTAAATCCGGGTATCCCTTCCCACAGAGCATGATCAAACCCTCCTGTACAACCCCCGAGTGGGGGGAACTCAGTGCTCGGAAGATGGTCTCTTTCTCGACGAGCAAAACGGCCCTCACGTCTGCTGCTAGTGTTACGCTCTCGGGCGAGAATGAGGGCGGTATGAGCCCGCCGCTGCCGCCACCCTCCCCGCCAAAGTAGGCTCCATCGATATATACTTCTCCATACATTAGCCCATTACCTGCAGCGCAGATGCCCAGATCCTGCCTAGTTAAGCGGAACGTCGCTGCGAGGGAGTCGAGGAGGTGGTCTACGTTGCGTTGGGAGCGGAAGAGGGTTGGGTTGTGGTAGTATATTTGGCGCTTTGTTAGCGGGGGTGGCAAGGGGGTTAAGGTGGAGGAGTGGTGAGTGTGTAGGATCGATAAGAGTGTTAGGATGCAAGTGAATCGTCGGGGGTTTCGGGGGAAGGTGGTGGTGGTGAAATGTGAGGGGTGGGTGTGCGGGAGCGGGAGGATCGAGGAGGTGTGCGGTGAGAAGTAGGTTGTTCGCGGGCGGCGGGAGTGGAGAGGGATGCTCAGGGAGGAGGTGGATGGGGTTTGTGCGAGAGTAGTGGTTAGAGAGGTGATAATGTTCTCAATACATGGAAGCACTGAGATTCTCTCTGGAGGAGATAGTAAAGGAAGAGTGAAAGATGAAGTATTGCTTTGATCCGAGGGAAAGTCCCAGTCCGGGAGTTGGTCCATGTTGAGCATCTCTTCTTCCCCGTCTTGATGCTTGACCACCCAATCTTCCCCTATCCCCTCCACCCCGTCCAGCAATCCGACAAACTCACCTTCGTCATCCATCAAGAGTTGCCGCTGGGGGGCTGGGCAACAAGTAGTTGAATCAGTCATCGAAATTCTCTATTTATACATCTAAAAAAGACCCACAAACTAGCTTATTAACCCACCAATCCCCTTAACAACCTCCAATCTCTACAACGATCCATACAGAGGAGCATGGAAATGTTTCAAAAGAGAGATATAAAGAATAGAACTCAGGGAAAAATGCAACTCCCGTCTCTGAAGACGCCTAGAATTTTTCAAAAGAAAAATAAAATAAAATGAAGAAAAGAAGGTTCATCCACCATCTCCCCTCAAAAAAAAAAAAAAAAAAAAAAAGAACTCTATTCACTCTACAACCCACTAAAACTTCTAATTTTTCCAGCCTTTAGGGGGTTTTTTTTGTAACGAAAATACTTGGATACCATATATCCAGACCACAGTTAGAGGTTTAACGGAAGGACTTCTTCCACCAACCAGAATTAAGCTTCTCGCTGAGTTGACGGTAGTAGGCCATCTCACCCCAACAATCACGACCCCACTCGCAGCCGGCCATGTTAACAACAAAATCACGGTCCTTCTCATCGTAAAAGATTGTCTTGTCATCGGGGGTCTCGGCACAGGCTCCGGGAGGGAATGAGTTGATCATTCTTTGGGGGATAAAAGAGGTTCCGGTACGGATCCAAGGTTGATTGGTGTAGAGATGTTCCTACACAACCAATGAGATCTCTAGCCGCAAGTTATTGGAAAATCAGGAAACAAACCAGTGCATCTTGTTCCTTGTGCTCCCATTCCATGTGTTTTTGCTCATATCCGACAGGATCCCACCAGATGTCCAAGAGTCTTTCACTCCATTCACTTCGACGAATCAGGAAGGAGCCAAGATTAAAGCCACCACAGTCCTGGGGAATGATGAGGTTGATGCTTTCAGCCTTATCATCACCAACGGGGCTAAGGGATATGTCATCTAGATAGAAGAAATCAGATCTCGAGGGGGGGTGGCTGATATTGAGTGGGTTGTAGATGTTAATATCCCTGTATGTGACATTTTGGATATGCTCGAAGATATGCGAGTGCAGGGAAATTGATGGTTCCATGATAAATGTATTCAGATCCATCCACCAAAACCTGGAAATCCTCAGGTCAGCATATATGTTCCAAAACTCCGCCAAAAAAAAGGTTATCACCGAGTTCAGATATTTTCTGAAAATATCTATGAACAACCAACCCAGAACAAAATAGAAAATATGATAATAAACTCACCATTCGGCTTTAGGATGTTGCCTCATAGTTTGCTTGATGACATCCACCTTCTCCCAACTCTCTCTCCATTCATGCGCATACCGCTTCTTGGTGCTCATATCCTTAATTTCCAAATGATACCCCCACCTCTCAGCATACGCCTTCTTGTTCGCAATGGAGTCTCTCTCCACGGCCCACTCCTTCGCCCCCTTCCAGCTCATGACACCGCCACCCTGATTTGCAGCCAAAATGATAACAATCTTCGAACCTCCAGAAGCATATCGAATCTTGCTCGATACAGGGTTGTGATGTAAATATGTAAACACAAAGATTGCAAAAGCTCCAACCAGTAACAGAAACACATTTAACTTGAACGCACTTAACGAAAAGCAACTCCACAGCCTAGGAGAGAAAGGTGTCGAAGGAGTACCATGCGAGGCAGAGTATGGTGGGGAAAACGGCGAGTAGGTTGGCAACGAGGTTGATAGTTTCCTCAAATGCTTCCCGAGAAACTTCTTGGCAGGTGAGTAGCCAATGTTTGCGTTCCCGTTAACCTTTCGACCCGACCACGTTCCGCCACTGCTCGCTGAAGTGGGTGGTGAAGAGCGTTCGGAAGGTAAAGGCGAATGGGATCTCGAAATGGGCAGACCCGGAGTTGACGCTCGCGATCCAGAATATCCGTTATTATTGTCGCTATCGCTCCCCCAAAAGCTGCTCCCGTCACCCATGAGGGGCGTAGGAGGCATAGGGGGTAATGGTGAATGGGAAGCAGAGTTGGTATTCAACGAGATACCAGAGGATAAGTTGACCCCTGTATTCCCGATGCTAGGTGGGCCGGTGTTGCTTCCAATGGTGGAGCGCCGACGTGGACGGTTTGTGGGAGCCACGGCGGCGGTGGATGGGGGGTGCAGGGTTTTGTTTCTTTGTTTTTAAGAATGAAAGAGGTGGGCGAGAGGACTGAATGAAAGGCTATGCAAGTCAAATGATTAGCTGATTTATTACCATATCGTTATTTTTTCATTTTTAGGAAGTCTCGGAGGCAACCGCCCTCTCGCTCTGTGGTCGCCCTGCCTCGTAGAGACGTGGCAGGATACCCGGACGAAGAGCGGGGGGGAGATTTTGCCTCACGGGTGGCTGCTTGGGCGGGATTCTGAAGGGGGATGGGGGGGTGATGTATTTTGTTGCCAGTCGGAATGAAATGCAGCTGCGGGTGAAGGCTTGCTTACCCTCTCTTCAGTGTTTTCCTGTACGAGCACAGGTTGTAGCGCAGTACTATATCCTGTTTTATTCCAGTCTGGTCACTAAAGCTGTTTAGTGTATGTATATCCTTGCCCTAGCTGTTTGTAAGCAGGGCCCGGGAGAGCGGAAAGTCAAGACAAGACCTGGGTGAATTGTGGTAGGAATTATATGCCTGGACTAGGTGTTGTAGTTGGGTTTGAGAAACAAACTCCGGAGGTGAGTGGAGGAGCACGATACAGGATAGCGGTAATAATAGTTGACAGAAAAAAAAAGTGCAAAGGGGACGTGGCGGAGGTAGATAACAGAAGGAAGAGAGAAAAAGGTCTTGGGGGGAAAGGGGAGCTGAGGCAGGCAGAAAAGAACAGAAAGGTCAGCTCCACTATACTGCAAGCTTCGTTCAATTTTTTATTTTTCTTCCAGCAAATCTTCCGTCCCGTTCATTCGCTCCGAAACTTTTCTCCTGAGATCCCGTAGGGAGCGTCTAACTACTTCTGTAAGTAGCCGGGGAAAGCCATACAAGCACCATGGGAAATGTTTGCATGCAAGACAGCCCGTTCACCGGCAAAATAATCCCTGACTTGTGCGAAAACATCTCCCCTGGTACAGTATCATATTTGGACAGCTTGATTTCCATAGAGGGAAATAATCACTACGATCTCATCCCGCAACAAAGATCCATGGGCAGTCAACCGAGCAGATAATAGAAACGGTAGGTAGAGTTGGAAAGGAGAAAAGGGCAAGAAAATGCAGTGAAATCTCCGATAGAGTATGACCGCTCTTTGGGAGACTGAAAATAGGGAATCGACTTGGTAGGGACACCAAAATGAAAATGAGTGATATTTGGTGATAGATGCACACTTGATTTCTAACTGATACAAATGGAAAAACATTGTATTCCTTCCAGTTTACAGCTTTAACCCTATCCTAAAGATATATATCTGTTCAATCCCCATATCATGTTAATTGAAGTATTTTCATTTCTTTTTAACAGAAAACCTTCCAGATATGCTTCTGTATAGAGAAATAATTCATCTAATTGCTGTTTAAATACCCTGTCTGAGCCTGATATAAATTTAGTAATAATTAAAGTTAGGGAAAAAGAATCATGAAATGTTGGAATATAAAAGGAAAAGGATGATAGAACATAAATCAAGTTTGATGTTACAAACCTATCCCTAGTCTGTCGGACAAGGCACACTATCTTCTTCAACTGCAACAGGTAACGTTACGTACTGCTGGTCTTTACCACTGGTCAGGTCTCGTAGCCTTACGTCGGCGTTGGAATGCTGAGTCCTATCACTCCTAGCCCTGGCGCTGCTCCTCAGCAATACATTCCTAGAATCACCTTTCAGTCGGTGATATAACCGGATGGTCGTAATAGGAATAAAGTATAGAATGAACTAATAGGTAAAATATAACATAGGATGTAACTTAGGTGGTTGCGTGAAGAGCTAGCTATCTGCATCTTTTT
>QFET01005835.1:25020-40663 GCA_003316355.1 Tuber calosporum | reverse complement strand
GCTTATCACAGACAGACAGGCCAGACTATCTCCCCTCCGCCATTCATGGCGAGGAAGAATATTCGGAAGAGCCCCTCGGTGGCTTCGGGGTCGAGGGGGTCTGGCACCGGCGCGGTTTCCCAGGCGCTGCGGCTGAGGCGTTGGATAGATATCCAACTTAAGGATGTGCTCGAGGAGAGGGCGAGGGGAAACTGGACAGAGGAAGATGAACGTGAATGGCGGAGGACGAAGCCTTATGAGTGCGAAACGTGTAATGAGAGATCATCTACGAGAGTGAGTCAACACTCCAATTCTCTGGGAACTGTCTGGCTTAGCCGAACCCGAACAAAAAACCAACCTTTTTCTTTTTCCGCAATCTCATGGACCCGATAACTGATTAGGCTTTGATCTACAGTATAATAACAATAGACATAAACTTAATAGTGAGTTGTCTTATCTTTCCCGCTGCTTGGGGTAAATGAGGGTCACTGATGACGATTGCTCGTAGAGCATTCTACGAAGAAAGTCCTGAACTGTACCTTTCCGGGATGTAAATTGGTATTCACGAGACCGTATGGCTTCCCGAATTCTTGCAACTTCGCACTCTGGTGATCTGGCCCTTTTGCTGCTTATGCGCTCCTGGATACTCCCGTGCTACTTGTTTGTTTACTGGGGTCCGGGCATGGGCTGCCTACCGGAGGGGGAATTTGGGCTCTCTACGGTGAAGCTACATCTCTGCAGTAAACGAGCAGTTGTACCGGAAATCTCCTATTGCGTGCGGGCTTGCTATGGGTGCTATATCGCCTGGGGGTTGTCGTGGTAATACTAGATGCTTACTGTGATCAGTGATAACCTCGCCAAACACCAGAAGAAGCATCATTCTACGAGTCAGAATGACCCAGAAGACGAGCCCCGTGATGATGTGGAGAAATTGGCGTCTCAATTCTGGAGGCGCTTCCCCATTGCCGATGATGTACTGCTTCTCTCTTCCAATTCTGTTCGCACCGCTAATATGTTTTAGTTACCTAAAAAGCCGGTGGATGGTCTGAGGATTTACTATACTCCCGGGAAACTCCCTTTGTAGTACCGCACAACATCCTTGAGCCTATTTAGTGCCACGCTGATTTTTGCAGCTTACCTCCAGAGGTCATTTCCCATTACGCGGATTACTATTTTGCCCCTACGGCTTTTCATCCGTTTCTCCCACTGCTGCACAAACCCACTTTTCAACCCACAACTGTTCTCGCGAGTTTTCTCAGAAGTGTGTGCGCACTTGGTGGGCGTTACGACCCGACGAACCAGACGCTTAGGGAGCAATTGTGGGAGGCCGGGCTTCTGTATGCACTCTTATGTGATATCGTCGTAACATGCTGATTGGTGTGAAGGGTGATGGAAAGGTGGATTGAAAGGGGACCTGATGATGGAGGTGATCAGGAGCCCCCCGCTAACACGAGCCCTCCCCCGTTGGTGAAAACGGAGAGCTCTCAAGCAATGGTGCATCCCCATCCTCCTTCATCTAGTGCTGGAGATGGAGATCGACAATCCGTGAAGTATGCCGATAGAAGTCAGCGGGAGGGCACGCTCTGCGTGCTACAGGGTCTGCTATTGTTTGCCTTTTATGGGCTGTTCTCGGAGGAGAAGGAGAAGCATAAGAAGGGTAGGGTTCTGCTTGCTAGAGCTGTTGAGGTAGGGATCATTGTGTATCACTCGGTAAATTACGAGGCTGACCGGATTGGTAGATTGCGAGGGACTACGAGTACTTTAATCCTGTCCCTGGACACATCCCTCAGGAGCTTCCGCCTGACCAGCAGTGGAAGATATTCGTTGAGAGAGAGTCCAGGAAGAGGTACGGTATTTCGCCAGCAGTCTTTGGTATATTGATATTGACGTTTTTAGGGTGGCATTCACAATTTACCTTGTTGATTGCTACGTATCTTTCACATTTGAGACACCTCGGCTACTCCGGTACACTGAGCTTAGGAATCTCCCTTTGCCCTGTGACGCTCAATTGTTCGAAGCACCGACTGCTCAAGCATGGCATCAGAAGTATTACACTATGCACATCCATGGTTCTAGGATGGTCACCCCTCCCCTATTCCTCAAGACCCTTCGTATTCTGCTCAATGGCAATGGCCATCACGAACTCTTGGACGCTGGCGGCCTTGGAAGCAATTTTTCTGCATTGATTTTAGCGACAGCGATTCAAATGGAAATTCTAGACTTGACTCGTAAGGTTGCCGATGACATAGACGCTCAATATGAGACTGGGATATTAGCCCTGGAAGAAGGTGCAGTGTGGGAGGGTGTCGACGTCTTTGCTCCAGAGAGCCAAGAGGGTCTCGAGAAGTTACGAATGGGCCTGACTACCCTGGGGTTGATATCCGGCATCGGCAATCTCTTCACCCCATACGCCGAGCATCTCACCGTTTTCCCTCCAGTAACTACCTATGCCTCTACCAGCCCCACTCTTTTGGCCTCTGCTCTTCAAGGCTGTGAGAAGGCATTCTATATCCTCATGCACCTTGCTCTCGTCCAACTTGTGATTCCAGACCGCATGGTCCTTCACAAAAAGGACGTCCCAATGGACCTCTACACAGCCCTCGCGTCCACAGTCCACGGCGCAAAGGCCCGCGTAGCAGCAAACAACCCTGCAACACTCCAGCACTTTATGCACGTTCTCGACCAATCCAATGTCCTTTCACACCTCCTCTCCCTCCTCCGTGTTCTCCTTGCTCCGCAATCAGCTTACGATGAGAACGCCCGCAACACCGAATTCCCCATTGTTACAGTCCTAATATTTAAAGCGTTGATGGTAGTCTGGGAGGTCATCGTCCGCGTGGACAACCAACCCTGTCCGCAAGAGGAGATGTATCTCTGGCACACCTACAGTCTTGAGGGTAACCCGAACCAGGTCTTTGCGCAAGACATGGTTGTCAAGCCTATCGAGGCTTTCAGATATGAGCTGTTGGGGTTGCTGGTCCAGTGGGAGGTTAGGAATGAGGAGACGGAGGAATTGGAGAGCCTTGAGTGGAGGTACTTGAGATGGATGAAGGCGGTTTTCACCGAGATGGAGCAGTGGGGTGTTGGTGGGGGTGTAGTGCAGGCGCTAGATTATGGACTATTTGGTGATGAGTAAGTGTCAAGCTTTAGATTCCGGTCGTACCTTGCCATGTCTTGGGTTTGCCTTTGTTTTCTAGCTTTGATTGGTTATCTGTTTTATCCTACGTTTGGGCTGGTTGTGGGTGTAATGCGAGCGTAATACGAGCGAGTGAGAGGAGCTGAATGATTGATGGGAACTATTTCTTTTTCTCTCTTTCTCTTTTCAGGGTAGTTGGGTTGAGGGAAAGGAACTTTTTGTTTTTGTTTTTATTTTTATTTTTATTTTTTAAAACTTCCAGCTGGTATGTTTACCATCCCTTTTATCTAAGTTAGTATTTATTGTTTTTCTCGGTATGGTTTTTGTTATTTTTTATTCTTACTGCATGGAAACTAGAGCGGCAGTCTCCAGAACGGAGCCTATGAGCATTTTGGTGGGTTAGAATTGATTACGTATGCATTTATCGAACTCTCTTGACTCCAACGGTGACGGTTTGGGGGTGGGTAGGCGCATGGTGGTTTCACCCAGTTTTTTTTTTTTGTGAACCTCGGAGTAATTAGTTTTGCAAGTAGTGTAAGTTTGTGTTCCAGCGAACCATGGAAGAGGGCACAAGCGCGGACAGTACCGTATTCTAGTCCACGATTTACCGCTGCACCTCGATTTTGGCGATGTAGCCTGCAGACATTCTAGATATCCTACCTTCACACACACACACCCCTCTATTACTTACTTGTGCGATAATCATACACCTTCCACGCCTTGGCCCACTTACACACTCACCTAAGCACTGTGGATAAAACCGAGTTTCCATACAACACCCGCCTCTTTTGCTCAGATGCTGTGCAGTGCAATACCGTAGCGGCATACCGCCGGCGCAAACGGGTATGTATGATACCTGCTGACCAACCTCGACTCAGTTACGGGCCATAGCCTTGGCTCACGTCGCATTGGCTCGGTTCCCGATTGGACGGTGGTAAGCTATGAGTGACTGGTGTCTGGTGGGCGAGTGAGCGGTAGTGACGGCTCAAGGAAAGGGGTGGGGGGAGGTGTTGGCTTTTAAGATATCATACCTTAACGGGCTTCGTTTGGGAATGACGCTTAGGGTGGGGTTTGTTTGGTGTCGTAGGGCAGGAGTCTTGGAGGGCGGAGGGTGGTTTGTAGGTATGATACAGTATCTTGGGAGGTGTGACAGTTTGCCAGGTTGGGGGGGAGGGAGCTTGCTCTCCTAGTACGTCTAGGGTTTCGGCTCGCTACCACGGATAGTCTTCCTGTGTTCCTGTAATGGAATCGGGTTTCCACTGCCAGCCCGGACATAGGCCGCAGTAGATAGCGATCCTCCCTCTCTGTCAAAGTAAAAGAAAGCGCGATGGTATTAAATCGGATATTAAGAGCGCATATGTTATATAAACCGAATCTAGGAAACCCCCAAAAACCAACGCCCATGGTCAAATAGAATTACAAAAGTTTCTAGCACCAAACACACACGCACGCAACCACAGCCACAGCCCCTACGGCCCTAGCCCCTTACCCTTCTTCTTCACCTGCCCCTGTGCTACCCCTTGCTGCTGCTGTTGCACCCCTGCCTTCTTCGTGGCTGCCGCTACCGCTGCAGCTTGCTTCTTCGCCGCGACATCCGCTTGCGAATTTGGTGTATTGCTCCTTTGGGAACCTGGCTGTGACTGCAAGAAGCTAGCTGGGTCACCCAGCAGCGGGGCGTGGTCGTCCATGTACTCGTTGTGGTGCTTTAGTGATAGGGATAGTGCCTGTGTGAGTAGGCGGGGATCATGGGTGTAAGAGGATGAAGCGGGTGGTGGCGGTGGCGGGGAGGTTGAAGTGGCCATGGAGGATTGTGTGGAGGGGGGAGGTTGGGATGCCGGTGTAGATTGTTGGGTCGATGTAGCAACACTGGTGGTGGCGGCTTGTGAAGCCTGGGAGGAAGATGAGTTGGTTGAAGTTGTTGGTACGAAGGAAGAGAGGTTTGTTGCGACGGTGAGGGCGGAGCGGAGAGCAGATATAGTCGTTAGCTACCGTATTTCATCCGAATTAATTCTACTTCCGAACGAGCGAGGCAAGGAAAGGGAAGGACTGGTGGGACAGAAACCAACCATCCGATTCTGCAGCACCGCTCCAATACTCGGCGCCTGAAATATGTTCTCCCCAACAATATAGTAGGCCGCTAACACTGTGATATCCTCCCGTACGTTGTCATCATATCTAGGACTCTTCCTCAGCTGCTTCCGGATAACCCACACACCGCTCTCCACACTCCCTGTAGCAAGCATGTACTCCACTCCCGTCATTGTGGCCAACCGTCGGTTGAACAGTTCGGGGGTTCTCAGCTCCTCGCGGAATTGCGGGTTGAATTGCATCTGCTGGAAGAGGGTGCCATTGTTGCTGGTGTGGTCAAAGAAGGTAGACATGCGGAAATAGTCCATTGCCGTGGATCCGGTTATGGGACCCCATTGACGGTACCAGACCTGGTCCCGCCAAAGGGTTTCGTCGATGGGAGTTTTTGGACGGGGGATTGTAGCCATTTCGGTGGTTAAGATGGTGGTAGGTGTTGTCTCTTGTTGGTGTAGACGGTTGAAACGACAAGCCGGGGGGGGCTTTGGAGATTTGGAGATTGACGCTTTGTTTGGTGAAGCACAAGTGAACACTGCATCATGCTGTGTCTGGAAGGGGCCATCTTGGCATTATCTTTCAATTTTGATTTTGGCAATGGTTACCCGGACAAAGGAGACTGTTGGTACCTTGACCCTCCAGCCCCCACCCCTTTGATTTCCGCAAGGATTTGCGCTTGGGTTTGCATGTTTGAAGCGTTGAAGCGTCTTCTGCGCTTCCGAACAACAGCGAAAATGGCAGGACCCCTGCCCCCACTCATATCTGTTATTGGCGCCACGGGGACTGGCAAATCGCAGGTACATAATATCAACCCCCCCAAAAAAACATCCCCTACCTTGCCTATCCTCAAAGAAAGAAAAAGTGGAAGCAGCCTTGGTTAACAAATGCTGTACTTTATATACAGTTGGCGGTAGACCTTGCCCGTGCTCTTAACGGCGAGGTCGTCAACAGCGATGCTATGCAAATGTACGCCGGACTCCCCATAATAACTAACAAACCAACGGCAGTGGAAATGGGCGGAATACCACATCACTTGTTGGGCTTCTTACGGATTGACGAGGTTTATCGCGTTGGCCAATTTGTCAAAGAAGCTAAGAAAAAGGTATGTTTTGTCGGTTCGTCGGAAGCGAAGCTAGCTAACGGCTAGTGGATAGATTGAGGAGATCAGGAGCAGAGGGAAGGTGCCAATTGTGGTTGGCGGGACTCATTACTACGTTCAGTCCTTGCTGTTCCCGCATTCAATTGGGGTGGAGGGAGAGGAGGAGTACCCTTTCTTACCAGAGGCGGAGGAGGATTTAGTTGTTAAATATCCAATCTTGTATACCCACCTTTCCGTTATATTACGCATTGGTGAATGAGATCTAATGTCTTAGAGACTCTCCAACGCCAGAGCTATTTGCGGAGCTCTGCCGCGTTGACCCGGCGATAGCGGAGAAATGGCATCCCAATGATCGCCGGAAGATCCGGCGTTCTCTGCAAATATACTATTCCACCAACGGCAAGCAAACTGCAAGCGAAGTCTACGCTCTTCAGCGAGCAGAAAAAGAAGTGAGCCGGTACAGAAATCTAGTTTTCTGGGTACATGCCGAGGCTGAAGCGCTGAAGAAGCGGCTAGACACCCGAGTGGACAAAATGATCGATGGTGGGATGTGGGCTGAGATAGAGGAGATGAAGAAAACACATGACTCAATGGAAGTAGACATGACGAAGGGAATCTGGCAAAGCATTGGGTTCAAAGAATTCCTACCATACCTGCAACTCTACGACTCCCACCAACAGCAACGGGAGCAAGATCCAGATCCAGAACTAAGAGTAGCCACGGAGAAGCTCCAAGAAGAGCTAGAACAAGCCCGAACTCGCTGCATTGAAACCATGAAAACCGCAACCCGCCAATACGCTCGCACACAAACTCGCTGGATCCGTATAAAACTACTCAATGCCCTCCGCCCGCCATCGCATATCTACCTCTTAAACTCCACTAACCCTTCAACCATCGCCAAAACCGTGACCGACCCCGCCCTAACCCTTGCAGAGCAATTTCTTGCTGGCGAGAACCCTAGCCTACCAGACCCGCGCAGCCTCTCAACTCTAGCAGAGGAAAATCTAAAACCTAAGCGCGAAGACTTCTCCTCGAGGCCAGATTTGTGGGCCAAAAAGACGTGCAATGTATGTGGGGTTACTTGTATTAATGGAGATATGTGGGAGTTACATGTTAAGAGCTCACGACATAAGAGGCTTGTGAAGAAGGCAGCGTTGAAGGAGGAGGTTGAGGAATATATTCGCGCAAAGAAGGAGGAGAGAGATGGAAAGAGGGTGGAGTTAGTGAGGGTTTTGGAGAGGAGGATTGAGGATTTGGCAGGGTTGGAGATATTTGGTGAGGGAGAGGTGGAAGAGGGGGGATAGGAAATATCCAACTTTTTAATAAAGTTTTTGCGGATAACGCATTTGTTGGCTTTGGAGCGCTTGCGTGTGCTGTACGATCTTGGCATCAAAAGAAACGAGCCCCCAGGTTTTCCATACAAAATGTACAAGTTTAGCCAACCACTGCAATGGTGCACAACAAATTTTGTCCCTCAAAAAGGAATCAAGTGAAAGGGAATCGGAGAATTTGATATATAAAAATTGTCAGTCTGGTTTGCCCTATCAACCGCTAGCAGTAAGTGTGTAAAGCCAGCCAGTGTGTAGAAATCCTATATAAAACAACTACCTTAGCACTGTTTTTGAACCCTTCTCTTAAAACCCTGGCACTCAGAATTCCTAGGGTGTTTTCTGCAGCCTGGTGCTCAATTATGTGGATCTTCATGTCAAACTGTGCTGTCTGGGAAATCCCAGGGGTTTTCTGATACTATAGTGGTGAGCAGGGGCCTTTTGAGAATGGGCATTTTATAATATGGAAAACCCGGTGGGGGCTCGTTTCATTTGTTGCCAAGCTCGTACAAGTTGCGTTGTCCAGGAGATCACCTTATCATACGTAATCACTCGGGGTACTTTGGCACTGAATAGATTTTCATTGACCAGCTCACCACTCGTGACGTCCTGAGCGAAGTTACCATAAGCCGTGAATATTGTATTATCATGACACTCTCCTATCACATACCTACCAGCGCACGGACACTTGAAGCCTTCGGTAGTACGCACATCTGTCATCCGTGACTCCCTCAAAACCCTGTCTCGCGCACAGTCGATCCTATCTCCTTTTCATCTCCTACACCCCAGCTGCCATTCCACCGAAAGGGGTTCTATACCGTTAAACATCTGACTAGCGTTTATATTTTTCTTCTCTTGGGGGTGTATCTACTTCGGTATGCGTTCGGTTTTGATCGTGCGATAGTTAGCCTCAAATGAGACGAGTGGAAAGTGAAAAAGAAAGAGAGATTCCAAGTCTACTTGCCGGTGGGGTGGCTCAAGTATTTGCCCCCATGGTGGTACTACGTGAGATACCTAATAGTTGGCGCAGTGGGTAAGGTGTCAAGGATCGCTTGATTCCTATGCAATTGGCAGGAGCCCAGGAGGTCAATTACCCTCGTTGTCATGAGTTATTTTTTGAACTACTATCATAGTATCATATCCATCACCCAGGCCATGATGAGTCAAGAAATTCTACCCTATGGGAACAGGAGACGAAAGACCTTGGCCTTCCTCAATAAGACTGTAGGGCAAATCAGACCTGCTACGAGGTGGTATCATAGAATCCGACTCCGGATCCTACCTCTATCGCAAGGGTGAGGCCCGCGGTCAGCGGGGCAGCAGATGGGGGGATGCTAGTTATTAAAAGGGGGGGCTGATTCCTCTGAATTATAATAGGAACTGTGATTTCTGAATGCTATACAAACTCTCCTGTATGAACAGGACTGTGTCAGTCTGTGAGGGTGGTTATTTACCATCCAACTACCCTTTCGCATGAATCGCCTTGCAAACTAACAGTCCTTCCTTACAGACATCAGGTGTGAATAGTTACTGCCGAGAAGCAGTGATCGATCTTAATTCTGTAAACCCATCTCTCATTGATACATCTCTCCCCTTGATACCCACTCACTGTGGGGCCTACATCCTCATTGGCCTGCCCCCGTATAGCTGAAAAAAGCTTCAGCAGTCTACATCTCAGCAATACACAAATATTTCGAACCCCTCTCTGTACGTAGTTATACATGCATCAAGCTTTCTGAACTAATATTCTTGTAGTCCATCTTTCTCTTAGCATAGGTCTAGTGGCAACCGACTTCTCCCATATTTATTACCAGTTTTCGATTAAGGATTTTTCCTCTGATGCTATCGTGGTTTGAGTCAGGTGATATCTAGTGCCATTCATGGTTAGAGAAGGGTGGTGAGTTAGGTTTTTTCTTCAACAGCTTCTCCCGAGCCGTGATACCCCCGAGCACTTGGGCGCAGTTTTTTAACAGTGGGTGATGAGCTATGAGGTGGTTGCGGAGAGGTAAATACGGCAGAGTACAAAACTCACTCGAGCCAAGGCCAATTATGGTTGCTGAGGGATGTTAAGAAAAACTTAGTGATAAATAGACGGCACAATTGTATTAGATGATTCATCCCATCTGAGAAGAAAGAAAGGGCAAGCGTCGAGTTTGGCGCCTGGTTCTATATAACATCGTATCAGATAGTTTAGCACCCTGAAAGGTGTCCAAGGATAAGATAAGCTAGATGTATAGTGGTTTTGGATTCTAGAACGAGGGCAAGCGGTGAGCTTAGGAAAAGGGTTCTCAAGTTTGTGCGGGTTTCTGAAGGTGTTTACTCTCTGCTCTTGCTAGCTATTTTCCTCTGCACTGGGATATTTTTTCTATTCATTGCTCCCAAGGGACTTTCCCGTGGGGGATGGCTTACTAGTAGGAGTAATGTAAGGGTAGTTGTAGAGGGTGTGTGGGGAGGGGGAGTAAAGGCTATTATACTGTTTTTACCTGCAACTTAAAGACATTCGGCACAAACACTCAGGCGCCGGTATTGATCAGTAGCTAAACGATTCGCTGCTCCTCTGCTTTCGCAGTTCCAATAAACTCATAGTTACCACTAAGATGACAAACGGCGACCCCTCTACTAATTTGCCTCTTGAAGTGACTTTGTAGTTCTAACAGGTCCCGAGACCAGAATAGAGATTGCACTCTCTTGAAGAATATGGAAGTCACTAGTGAAGATAAATGATTAGTTATGAATTTTCGTAGCCCTGCCTGAGAGTAGTGATTGAATATTAATCGGGTGGGTAGACTTGTGCTCCAAGCACCATTTTTTTTTTTACTGCTGGGGATACCGGTACTCGTCCCAGGCAAGAGGAACTTGGACACGGGGGGGCCATGACCAAAAGTGAAATATTCCTGGAATATTCCCATTTACCTCCCTAAAGGTTCGGGTATATATTGCCTGGGACGAGTGCAGTTTCTGCACATGACAAGAATCCAAGGGCAAGGGGTTGGAGGCATTGATTGGGTCTGAACACGATATCATAGCAAGGAACCAGTGAGGAAGCCCCAAACCAATCCTGGTTTTACCAACCCCCAACCACTTATCATATTATTGCCAATGTTCTTCGTTGACCGCAAATGCTCTAATTAGGAGAGCAATACGGTACTAGTGCCGAATTTCATGTTACCCTTTAGAAGATAGCTCACCCAAAGGCTTCAATTCTTTAGGAAGCGTTTCTTGGTTTATCGGCACTTGCATGATATTTGCAATTTCTCACTCTGACTTATGTTATATTGTGCTTTGTGGTCCACAGCACCGATAATCACTACTCAGGTTCCATATCACCGACCCGTATACTCGAGTATAATATAAGCCTTGTAACACCTAAAATCCAACATGTCTCTCTAGCTTCCTTCCTAGTTCTATATAAACTGGTGATATCATTCCGCCGCAGTATCGCACCGAGGCCTAATACATTCCTAACTAGAGGAGACACCGCCCTAACGGGCATACGGCCACATAGCAATTGAGAGAGAGGCAGACACCGTCGGCTATCGACATCAACCCCAACCCTTCCACCACTTTAACTAATCTTGGCATAGAGCTCATTCGCTAACGTATCGTAGCATCATAGTAGTTCTGAATGCTAAAGTTAGGGCAGTACCACGGATAATAAACAAACACACCGAGAACCTGACATTCTCCGCCCGGAAGCTCGGTTCCCGAGATGGCATGGGGACATAAACCTGCAACCTCGGCTGTTGCCACCAAGCTGAAAACAGACTCGATTTAACCCCGACACAACATCCAACTCAACTTCCACCCTGGACTCTTAAGCCCGTGTCTATGATCCCACTAAACTGCAACTCATTCCTATTCAATAAATCCTGAACTCGCTCTACCTGCAATTATGGCGTCCGAAAGGCTCAATTCCATCCTCAACCACTTCAAGATGCCCACTGGTTTGGCTGCCATGTAAGCTTCCTCCCACAGATTTCGCCGTACCAGCAAGCGAGCATGGACTAGAGGAAAGAAGCTCAAACTAATGATGATCATAAAAGTACTTCAAAAAACCCAGATGATGTTGTGGTAACCTTCGCCGCGAGGACGCCCTTGACAAAGGCGCTCAAGGGCGGGTTGAAGGATACCCCAATAGAATACCTTCTAATGCAACTCTTCCAACACTCCCTCGAGAAGTCAGGGATCGACCCTAAGTTAGTAGAAGACATTTCCGTCGGGAATGTCAATGAGCCATACATCCCATACAAAGCCCGTGCAGCGGCACTCGCAGCCGGGTTCCCGAATACCACCGCCGTGTCCTCAGTAAACCGTTTTTGCTCCAGCGGTCTGATGGCTATCCAGGGAATCGCGAACCAAATCAGCAGCGGCTCAATCGAGATTGGTTTGGCAGTGGGCGTAGAAAGCATGTCTCAGACGTCCAATCAGGGGTTTGAGCTCGCGCCGGAGGTTCTGTCAACAAGCCAAGAGGCGGAGGACTGTCTGCAACCTATGGGCCAGACAAGCGAGAACGTCAGCAAAGACTTCGACGTGCCCCGGGAAGCGCAGGACCGGTTCGCGGCAAAGAGCTACCAGAAAGCAGAGCACGCGCAGAAGTCCGGATGGTTCGACGAGGAGATCGTTCCAATTACTACCAAGGTCAAGGACCCCAAGACTGGCGAGGTCAAGCAGGTTACTGTCACCGCCGATGACGGTATCCGCTACGGAACGACATTTGAATCCCTCTCCAAGATCCGCCCTGCGTTCCCCAAGTGGGGTGATAGATCCACTGGTGGAAATTCCTCGCAGGTGACTGATGGTGGTGCAGCTGTGCTCCTCATGAAACGTAGCACGGCAGAGAAGCTGGGACAGCCAATTCTTGCTAAATTCTGTGGAAGCACTGTTGTTGGACTCGCACCTAGGATCATGGGTATCGGGCCAAGTCTTGCTATCCCCAAGCTCCTTGGGAAGTTCGGATTGACCAAGGATGATATTGATATCTTTGAGATCAATGAAGCGTTTGCTAGCATGGCGGTGTATTGTCTGCGGGAGTTGGGCCTGGAAGAGGAGAGGGTTAACCCTCGTGGCGGAGCGTACGTTTATTATCACCCTCCGAAGTGATCAACAGTTTACTAACCGTTTGTAGTATTGCTCTCGGTCACCCACTGGGCGCTACAGGTGCCAGACAGGCCGTTACTGGCCTGGCAGAGATGAGGAGACAGAAGAAGAAGGTTCTTGTTACTAGCAGTAAGCTCACCTCATCTCATCCTTTCGGCAATTACAAGGGGTACTAATGCAATTTAGTGTGTATTGGAACCGGTCAAGGAAAGGCTGCTTTGTGGGTTAATGAGGTTTTGTAAATTGCGGATGGTTTTGGGCAGATTACTCATTTAAGGGTGTTATGAAAGCTTGTTCTGTTTATGCCTCTACTTCTATGTCACACCGCTCTTAGACTGTTTCGGGGGGACGTTGTGACACTAAACCAATAAGCCCCGAGGGACTGATGATACAGTATCTCTTAAATTGTGCGAGTAAATTCAATAAAACATTGGCGCGGTCAAGTGTTTCTATCGTATCCTACTACCATGCTCGGCTCAGCGTTTCGGGGCGGTAACAACTCTACCTGCACTAGATCTCTCCAAAGAATTAGGGTCAGGGACTTCCCCAGGGAGACCACATTTTGATAAGACCACCCTGGCACTACACAGCCACCACACCTTCTAGGTACTCTCGCCTGAGGGATTGTGAGAGCCTGGGGCTATAAGTTGTAGTTCGGCCCCCGGCGGTTTAACCCCAAACCAGGTTTCGCGGAAGTCGAGTGAGGATTGATGAATGAGTTGCGTGTCCCGACTTAACTTGATTTATGAACGGAATTATATTACTCTGTGAAAAGGAACCGAACGGGGTGGAATGACATATCATGCGGGCAGGAGGCAGGCGTAAACGGTGCCTGGTCGATTCTCCTGGGGATCGCTATACTCGAGTAGATGTCTCAGCGTCGATTCTTTCCATGCAAAGTATTATAGTTATGTATGGGGGGTAACAAATCCTCATCTCCCGCCAGCCCAAAACCCACCAGTACCGTAAAACCCTGAGGGGAACCAAAAAAAAGGGTGAGAAGAAGTGGGGGAGAAAAACCTAGTAACCGATCCCCCACTTTTCAACTACCTAAAAGGGTAGGACGATATCGACAGGTTCTCATCGCGCATTGCGCTGATTGCTACTAGGGTTTACAGGGAAGGTAGAGAGCTCCACTCCCCACAGGGTCGTGGCAGACGCAGCAGACGCTAGGGAGAGAAAAGAAGAAGAAAAAAAAATGCCATGGCGAAGGACCATTTTGCTACCTGAAGGGTTGGAGATTTCACCCTAGGACACTGGATGATCCTAGATTCCGATTTGGAGGGTATGATGCCTGTGAAGATGGGCTGGCTTGTGGAAAGTGGCAGATTTTGATCGCGCTCTATAAAGTTCAGGAATATGGAGCGGAAAATCGGGGCCTTTGGCATATATACTGTAGTGCCCAGCGGAGTTTGGCTATGAGTGATGGATGTATGCCGATAGATAGGGTTACACGGGAAGCAATAGATCTCAAGATATCACAGCACAAGCATATCAGAAAGTTGGTAAGATACTTGATCAGTCCAATGACTCCCTTGGGTCCCGTAACACCTTTATAGGGTTTGTGCTGTTAGCGCAACTCTCTCTCTAACCCCAAATTGTGTTCACTAGCCCTGATATCAGGGGAATTTTGCTTGCACATGACGGAATTTATTTTATTGTCTTCTCTCCAAAGTTTAATAGAGAGGTGTTGTGCGAGTGGGTTCGGGCGGGACTGACTGCTAAATTCATCGGGTCAAGGCTAGCTGCGGGCAATCCCTTGCAGGTTGAGTCGCAGGGGAGCCCAACCAGTTGATAATGAGTATTTCGTAGTATAACGGTTATCATATAATAATATGGTCCTGGAGGTCACTTTAGCCTTTGCTATGATACAGCGTACGGTGCTTTACATCATAGAGGTGATGACTCCGAGAGTATAAATTAATTTTGGCGCTATGCATACCGTCACTTTCCCGAGCGAGCTCATCCAGACTTCCCGGATCCTCGATGCCATAACTGATATTTCAGCAGCAAGATAGCAAAATTGGGGCAATGTTTGTGTGCTGATACATAACTAAGTTACACCTCCTGGGTTCCTCTGGCTTAAGGACGGTGAGGGTTCCGCATCATGGATAGACATACCGAAGTCAGCGCAATATAACTTAATGTACAAGTCATTCTAGGAACTGGATGTTTTTTCCTTTAGGGGTTTCGGACCCACGTGCTATTCGTTCAGCCTTGCTGGCGCCGGGGCCGGAATGGTTAGAGGCTTTAAGCTGTCCTGTATACCTAGGAAACCAGCAAGAGACAAGCACAGTAGCGGGAATCGGAAGAAGTACCGTTCCAAAAGGCTCATCCAGGCTTCCATATAGGGAGTTTAGCTTTAGAAACAGTTAGCTGGTGCTCTCCCAAGTGCAATAGACAAGAAACCCCTCTCAGGACAAGAGCCCCTATTTACCGAATAGTCAAGTATGATACCCTATTACAAACAACTGATATCGTAATGTAAACCAGAACTGCAAGGAGTGATACCGGGGTGGGGTATTGCGCGCTGTGGGATATGGTACCAGATGGTGATGTCTTTTGCTATAGCAGTTGGTGTTTCAGAAATCGCCGTTCAAATTAAGTTTCCCTATATGTATCATACAAAGTGGATTTTGGAGAACCACCCTGTGAAGGGTAGAGCATGGCTAGATAAACGAATTGAGGATAGGGCTTTGACAGAATATAGGGGCATTGTGCGCAGGAGGGGGCTGCTAAAGAGGAGCCAAGCTGGATTGCGATATCTTATCTCCGATGCTGGGAGATAATTATGTTTAAAACCTTGAATTAGGGTATCTCTCCCCCCTCAGTACGCTATCCCTCCCTCTCCACTCGGATGCCAGGGTTAGTACGTGAGCACCCCCAATCAATGGTTGTTTCTGATGTGCAGCTAAGCCCCCC